>JBBPBX010005144.1:0-36297 GCA_038048925.1 Garcialebias charrua | reverse complement strand
AAGCCCCTCGCCGGTTGAACGGTCCAACGTTAGCGACGCCCACGTGTCTGACGCCCCCCTCGTCGCTCCCCTCCCCCTACGCCTTCCTAAAAGATAATCCAGTAAAGCCGTGGGATTCTGTTTCCATCTCGGAGGCCGATCGTGCTCAGAGGCGAGTTTCCACCTGAGCAGAGAGGAAGCTGCGATAAGAACCCCGACAGAAGCGTCGTGTCCTTTTTGTACCCGCCGAGCTGTGACTGGAAAACAGTTCGCCTTCCCTCAAGACACCCAAACGCAACGGTTTTATTTCTTTCGTTTCTTTTTTTCCCCTCATCTGTTCTTTTATTTACTTTTTGTTGTGCAGTCCATTTTCCTTTGTATTGGCAACGTGCTGGCATCAAAGAATATCAGTTTAAATATCCAGTATTAATAAAGTGTACTAAAAGCTCACCAAAGGACATGATCGATGTTTTGTTCTTGCTTTAACACTTGAGAATTTAAGTGAATAAAAGTCTAAAACCTAAAGCGTTGCTTTTATTTTGACAACACTGAGTTTTCTGTTGAGGAACGATATTGTGAAATTGTTTTAGGTGTGAACCTGTGCCAGTGTAGAGTCAGCCCACTCCTCCTGCTTCGATGAACTCCATTTATAAAGTGGTTTACGTCGGAGGCCCTTCCTGACACAACCCTCAACATTGGGACCCGGCAGAAGAGATACACTGGCTTGTGTTGCCTTGTGGCTGGTTTGGATTGTAGATGAGGTCAGGCAGGAATCCCCATGGACTATGATGTTTGCAGATGACATTGCGATCTGTGGTGAGAACAGGGAACAGGTGGAAGAGAACGTGGAGAGGTGGAGGTATGCACTTGAAAGAAGAGGAATGAAAGTCAGCCGCAGTAAGACAGAGTACATGTGTGTGAATGAGAGGGAGGAGGTGGAACAGTGAGGCTACAAGGAGCAGAGGTCACAAAGGTGCAGGACTTGGGGTCCACTGTCCAAGAAATGGGGGAGTGTAGGTGAAGAAGAGAGTCCAGTCAAGATGGAGTCAATGGAGAGAATTTTCTGGAGTGACTTGCAACATAAGGGTGTCAGTATGCTGGTGAAGATTCTCAGTCATCCAGGACAAGAATGTACATATTTTGGACCGAGAGCACAGGTGGTTTGAGAGGGGTGTGAAGGAAGCGTTTTATGTCAAACGAGAGAAACCATCGTTTTTTGTGTGTGTGTGTTTTTTGTGTGTGTTTTTTGCGGATCTAGTGGCCGATTTTTGTTGAGGAGGACGAGGGCGAAACAGGGCAAGTGAGGGGGAGACATTGTGGAAAAGTCGTCGGGACCGGGATGTGAACCCGCGACACCACAGTGAGGGCTAGCCTCAAACATGGGCCGTGCTACTTAACTGCTGCGCCAAAGCCACGGCCCGAGAGAAAACCATCGTTAAACAGAGGAGGAGGCCTCAGATTTCAACTTTCTAAAACTTATAGTGCGGCCCTGGGCTGATTCCCAGACGTTTCACACCTGATGAGAACAGAGGAGCCTCGTTTGTGAATTATGCCCCTTTTCCACTTGCTCGGCCCAGAGCGGCTCAGTCTGGTCCGGTCTGGTTCAGTTCGGATCGGCTCACATGTAGGTTTGTCTCCATTCACTACTGCAGCCCTTCTGTGGGCGGGGTGTAGAATCTCACTCGTCCTACCACGTGGTGGCGGTAGTGTTACCTCAAGCTATTTACTAGCCACCACTAAACATTAGAAGAAGAACACCCTGCAGGACCTTGTCTCACCACCTGTTGGCGGTAATGTCCCTTGAGCTATTTAATGCTCTAATCTTACTTTATTGCCTTTTCAGCTTGTTTTAAACCCCTGTGTTTTCCATTTTTTTTCTTTATAATAAAGATTATTCTCATATATGTACAAGGTTCCTGTTAACATTGCTTAACACATTGATCGCACTGCCCTGTAATCAGTTAAACTATTTTTACAGTAAGGTACAGATTAGGAATTAATTAGGTTTCAATTGGCCCTGTAATATTAAATGTTTGTATTTCATTAAATTTAAACGGTAATATTTTGTCAGGGATAATTCAAAGTCAAATGCAAATGGATAATTTGGTTTAAACTGTCCCTTAAACATTAAAAGCGTGTTTCTTTAAACGTAAAAACAAAGTATTAATAATTAAATGTTTGTTGATCAGGAAACTCGTTTGGGCATCCAAGAACAGCTTCATCGGGGTTGATGTTGACGTCTGTGCATCCTTGGAAAAGCTGCTGCACCCACAACCCGACATCAGGATGGATGGATGGATGGATGGGTTCATGTTGACGTCTGTGCATCCTGGCAAAAGCTGCTGCACTACTCATGACACGACATCAGGAAGGATGGATGGATGGATGGATGGATGGATGGAGGGCTGTTCAAATCTAATAATCTTTTTCTTATGATTCTTTAAAGGTCAAATGCAAATGGAAAATATTCTTAACTTCCAGTATGTTTTTAAACAAACACTATACTGTACACACTTAACATTGTAAAATATGTTTAGGAAATTATTGTTCAATGACACCACTTAAGAAATAAAATGTTTATTATGAAAACTAAGAAGTGAAAAAAGCACAAAAATAAATACTGCATCCACCTAAATGATTTTTTTCCCGTTGTCTCATGGGCTTCCTCCAGAAGACACAAGTTGATAAATTCTGGTGTTGACTTCTTCCTCTTAACTGTAAAAAAAGAAAAACATGGTTACCGGTAATTCAGTCTAGAAACTGTTTTATATGTAGATATATTTTATAAGATATATGTAAGATATATATACATATATCAAATATCTCAGAAACCACAAAGCAGATATTTTTCAAACCAACAGAGTGTATTCACAAGGTGTTCATGTACACACTGTAAGCTGTTGGAGTTATTTGAATTAAATTTCGATTTTTTTATAATTTATTTTCGTAGCACATGTGACAGGTTTGGAATTAGTCAAAACAAATCAATTTAAATCCAGCAGATTTGACCACAACGTGACATTATTAAGGAATTGTTCACCTGAGGAACCCTCGTGGTATAAAGCCAGCTATGAAATATATTTTTTAAGCTTTTATTTAGCTACATTTAAAAGAAAGAACGCCGATCGACCCCACCCGCGCGTGCATGTGATGTGCACGTGTCGACCTACTTTGTTAAATCCAGCTGATTTGACCACAACGTGAAATTATTAAGGAACTGTTCAGCTCAAGCACCCTCTTGATATAACATCAGCTATGAAATATATTTTTTAAAGCGTTTATTTAGCTACATTACAGAAATAAAGACGGCTCACGTGCGGCGCGCGCGTGCACGTGGCGAAACTACTTTTTTAAATCCTGCCGTTTTGACAACAACGTGAATTTATTAAGGAATAGTTCAGCTTAAGACACATGTTTGCTATAATTTTAAATACAAATAATTGTTTTTACCGTGTTAATCTTGTAAAGTCCTTCGGTGTTTGCTCCCTCGCGGCAGCCACTTCCTCAAACTCAGTCCAGCCTCCTCCCCACGGTTCGGGTCCAGCCGGCCTCAGCCCTGCTCTGAGATGAGTCCGGAATCTTGGCGCGGCGCCGCGCATCTGTGAGGTGGAAATGCTGTCCAACGCGCGTTTGGCACGCAAATATGACGTCACATCCGACCCGCGCCACCAAGTGGAAAAGGGGCATTAGACTAACAAAGACTTTGAGAGGTCCTTGCTATTAAGTTGTGAGGTGTGATTTGTCAATTTACATACAGTAGGATGTGTGTGTCCTCTGTAAGCCCTGCTTCCACACGCTGAACTTTGAATGTGTCACAGGTATGTGTTATCTCAAGTATGTGTGTGCGTTAGCTTTCAATTTACATAGGTTGGTGCGTGTCATCTCAGCCTGTTTATAACTTCACTCTCTCTCTCAGCCTTCTCATTGAATTGATAAAGCTCCCCGGATGGGAAGCGAAACGTTTTCTGTTACAAATAAAGTCCAATTGTTTCTGTATTGAACGCCTTTTTGATAAGGGTGTCAGCAAAGGTCAAAGGAAAAGTTTACAAGACAGTGGTGAGGCCAGTTGTATGGTCTGGAGACAGTGGCAATGACAAAAAGACAAGAGACAGAACTGGAAGTGGTGGAAATGAAGATGCCGAGGTTCTCCTTAGGAGTGACAAGGATGAATAAGATCAGGAATGAGATCATCAGAGGTACAGCACATGTTGAACAACTGGGAGATAGAGAGACCAGACTGAGATGGTTTGGACATGTCCAGAGGAGGGACAGTGGGTATATTGGTAGAAGGATGTTACAAAATGCAGCTGCTGGGAAAAAGACAAAGAGGAAACACATGGATGTAGTTAGAGAGGACATGGAGGTAGGAGGAGTGAGGACAGAGATGGAGGAGGACGACTCGCTGTGGAGACCCCTGAAGAAGTTGCCAAATGCTCCTCGAGCTGTTTCTACTTGTATCTTTTATTTTTACAGCCTTCTGTTGCTCCTGGTCCAACTTTGAAACAAATTGCTGCCGTCCAATTCAAACCGAAACAACCAAGAATGTATTTTTTTTTGTACTTTCAGCATTAGAAATGTTTACTATGCACTTTTGTGTGTCAAATGTGAGTTTATAGAGTTTGTAATCATCATATTTTGCTTTTGTTTACGTTTTACACGTTACTTTCTGAGTTTTATTCAAATCCATTAAATATTTTGCCAACACTCTTAAAGACTAAATTTATACTTCCCTTTCATCCCTGCCAAACTTATGTGGCGAGTCTTGTTGCAGCACATCAATAACCTCAAATGTTTTGTTAAAAAATACGTTTATTGTGTTATTTCTTTCAGTCCTGAATGGAAGAATGGGCTTCAGCTGATAAAACCTTAAAGTCCAAGTGAAGATAGCAGCAGATTCTCGCTTTTCCACTTATCGATTTGTAGTTTTCAAAGTTACAGAGGGAGATATTTCTTGTTTGTGTCTGGGCCCCAGCCACTGAAATCACTTTAAATCTCAAGAACAAATTTAATTTAAAACTCCCTTTGCCGTGAAATCCTCTAAAGGGCCTGAAGTGAAAGAAGAACCTTGTCTGAACCGTTCACATTTCAGGGTTTAAGTTGTGCTGCTGGAACTGGTAAACTCTCTATTTGAAGGCATAAAAGAAAGTGAACAGATAGAAATGTACCCCTGAGCTACAGTGTGTCGTGACAGTGGGGGGGGTTTACACCAAAGGTTCAGCTCAGGTGCTGATGCACCGGATGTGTGGAGGATGCCAACCCACCTTGGAGCGCACCACCCCTCATCTTGGGTTGTTCTACAGCACCTCTTGTGTGTCAATCAGTGTCATCTCAATCTCCATCTTCTACTGCTTTTCTGTGGCCCTTACATGGAGACAACATGTCCAGGAGAGAAACCCAAGCAACACCCTGCAGCTCCTTCTGGAGAACTCTGATGCCTGGTACCCACTGCCCGACTCGAAACGCGCCTGCCGCCCCCTTTTGGCCGCTTGTCATGTTCCCACAAAGCCACTGAGACCGTCTGATGACGTGCACTAGGGGGAGGCAGAGGGGAGGGGGTCTAGCTCATTTTCCGGGTGAGCACGTGATCTGGAGTGGGTTTTCTACGAGCCGAACTGCAGCGCCGACAGTCTTTGTTGAGATAAAAACGTTTTTTTTATGTTTGGGGTGATCGTACACTGGAGAGAACAGCAGCAACTGTAAAAATGCCACGTTTCTTACCGGAGTTTGGTTCCAATTCATGGAGGCTCGATCCGGTAAGTTTAAAAAGTCCAAAAAAAGTCCCGTTGTGGTTGTGTAATCACATAGCAGAGGCTCTCTCGACTGTTTGCTGGACGCATCGAGCCACCAGAGATCGAATATTCTGGCGTTGGCGGCTCGACGCCTAGGTTGCTTTGGACGCGCGCGTGCGCGCGAAGGGAATTGCAGCATGCCGCCGCGCCGCTTAGATCACTTAAAACGTGCCGCTTCACGGTTCGCCGTGACTCCACGCGTCTCCACATAGACTTTGAATGTAAACCGGCCGCTTCAGCCGCCCGACACCGGTGCAGTGGGTAACAGGCATGAGTCATGTCCATACCAGAGAGCAATGCTTTAAGTGGGCCGGAACGCAGTTCCACCACTTCTAAAATTTAACCCTGAGAGTACCGGGACTCTTTTTTTTAGAGTACGGTGCGTTCCGGAACTTATTTTCGTCTTCTCCACTTTAAAAAAAAATGCCCTCAGAAAAAGCCTATTGTTTTTGGCGCAAATCGCTTGCCGTACATTCAAGTGGACCTAGGCATCTCACGTGAGAGGAAAAGCGACGAAAACAATCACTTGTGATGTTGAGCTGGCTCCAAAGGGGCTCCAAGAGGACACGAAATGGAGCAGAGTTAACTGATAACAGTAGCACTCTCGAACAGTCTGTCATTGCACAAGAAAACGGAGTTCGGACTCTACAAGCTAGCATTAGCACATCGGAGCCTGATGCTTCACAAACGCCTGTTACTGTCGATTTTGCCGCCGAAAGAGACGTCAACAACATACAACAAAATGACCAGTGGCCGGACTGTTGGTCAAAGGATCAAGTGCAGTATTTTTGCTCACAGAACAACTGGCTAATTGCCAAAGACGGAAAGCTTGGCTGCAAGGTATGTTGTAAAGTCGGCTCACTGGGTGCTAATTGAATTAATGGAATTAATTTAGAACTGGCTTTGTTCTTTGTAAATTTACATTAAAAATACTGATCTTTAACTCAGTAGACAGATCTAGATAAAAATACTATGTTTCTGTCCCATATTATTATGACATTAGGGAGAGTACCGGCACTTATTTTTTTCCACTTAAAGCACTGCCAGAGAGGATATGGAAGGGTTTATGCCGCTCAATTTACACTCAACCTTGATGGTCCTCTTTGCAGGTGGTGGGCCCACATGGAGGTAGTATCCATAGGGTTAGTCCAGTTGAGGCTCAGGAGCCAAGGTTTCACATTTCTAAGCTAGGTTTCTTGATGCATTAGTTTATCTAGCAATGTTTCTGAATGGCTCTTGGTCTGACCCCTCCCTAAGGCCTGTTTGCCATGAAAGACTATACCAGGGTCACAGGGGTACTCCAACCCCTCCATCTCTTTAAGGTGGGGATTCTGCAACAGAGAAAACAATGTACTTCTGAATGTTTCCTGTATTTGTTAAGATATTGTTCATGTCTGAAGCAGGCTCGGGAGAAGCGATCATCGTCCATTTCAGAAGGTTTAGTCTTCACACATGGAAGGTACAAAATTTACCAGCTCCGGACCAATGCGCCAAGCATACAGAACACTCTTATTCTTCGGAGCTTGACCACACCTCCCAGGAGGAGTCACCACCGTTGACGAATGGGAAGTCCTGTGACCAGCTCTCAACCAATGAAGCCTAGCCATCTTGTGTTCTATGATGATGCGTGGAGTTTGGGATTTGTAGGTGTGGAACTACATTCCCTACTGGATCAGATCGTGTTTTAACACGAAACCTTACTAAATAAATAAAACAAAATTCTTGTATCCACACATTTCATTCTAATGAAAATGAACTTAATTTTCAAATACTGTTTTTATAAGAGGTTGTAAAGTGTTACTGTTTGTCTTCCACAGGTTTAATAAAGTACAGTACATAATTTTGCTGGCAGCCATGTTGGAATTTTTATGTTGAGGCTGGTAAGAAATCTTTTACTTTTCAGGGTCTGTCTGTCCAAAAAACGTAGATTTTCTTTGACCCAAGAAGAAATCCTAAACCACCTGCAGCCATTCCACCTTACATCTTACTTACCTCTCCCACCTTTAGCTTTGTTTGCTGTTTAGTGCCAGTTTTGAAAACTTAAAGGTACTTTCATGTATTTAATGGTGCTCACCAGAAACAATTTTGTGTATAAATCAAGTTTTACCTCAAAATACTTCAATACTAGCCTGGTTAAAACCAGACCCTTGTCCTTCACTTCGCTTCGTACTAGGGTCTGGGACTTTTCCCATAGACAAGGATTTCTCCGGTAGATTTTTGACCGGACCAATCAGAGAACAGAAGGCGGAGTTTTGAACGACGTCGACTGACGTCGTCAGTTAAAATGGCTGCCGCCACGAAGGAATTTTCAAGAAAACAAGGTAAAAAACTATTATTTCTTTGCTGAGAAAAAATATATTTCTTAGCTGACGTTATATCAGAAGGGTTCCTGAGCTTAACAGTTCCTAAATCAATTCACGAAATGGTCAAATCTGCTGGATTTAAATTGTTTCGGTTTGACATTTTCCAAACAGCCTCGGGTGCGCTACGAAAATAAATTATAAAAAATCGAATTTTATCTCAAATGTTTCATCTAGGCCAACAGTCAGTAAATTAGAGCCATATAATTACACACTGGTAGCAGAAAAAATATCCACCGAGTGGTTTCTGAGCTAGCCCCTCCCTGGGCTGCCACCTTACCGTGGTGGAGGGGTTTGAGTGTCCCAATGATCCTAGGAGCTATGCTGTCAGGGGCTTCATGCCCCTAGAAGGGTCACCCAAGGCAGACAGGTCCTAGGTGAGGGACCAGACAAAGTGCAGCCCAAAAACCCCTATGATGAGTACAATTAATGGACTAAGTTTTCCCTCGCCCGGACGCGGGTCACCGGGGCCCCACTCTGGAGCCAGGCCCGGAGGTGGGGCACGCTGGCGAGCGCCTGGTGGCCGGGCTTTTACCCATGGAGCCCGGCCGGGCACAGCCCGAAGAGGAGACGTGGGTCCCCCTTCCCATGGGCTCACCACCTGTGGGAGGGGCCAAAGGGGTCGGGTGCAATGTGAGATGGGTGGTGGCCGAGGGCGGGGACCCTGGCGGTCTGATCCTCGGCTACAGAAGCTGGCCATTGGGACATGGAATGTCACCTCTCTGGTGGGGAAGGAGCCTGAGCTAGTGTGTGAGGTTGAGAGGTTCCGACTAGAAATAGTCGGACTCACCTCAACGCATGGCTCTGGCTCTGGAACCAGTTTCCTTGAGAGGGGTTGGACACTCTTCCACTCTGGAGTTGCCCCTGGTGAGAGGCGCCGAGCAGGAGTGGGCATACTGGTTGCCCCCCATCTTGGTGCCTGTACGTTGGGGTTCACCCCGGTGAACGAGAGGGTAGCCTCCCTTCGCCTACGTGTGGGGGGACGGGCTCTGACTGTTGTTTGTGCCTATGCACCAAACGGCAGCTCAGACTACCCACCCTTTTTGGAGTCCTTGGAGGGGGTATTGGAGAGTGCGCCTCCTGGGGACTCCCTTGTTCTACTGGGGGACTTCAACGCTCACGTGGGCAATGACAGTGAGACCTGGAGGGGTGTGGTTGGGAGGAACGGCCCCCCTGATCTGAACCAGAGTGGTGTTCTGTTATTGGACTTCTGTGCTCGTCATGGATTGTCCATAACGAACACCATGTTTAAGCATAAGGGTGTCCATATGTGCTCTTGGCACCAGGACACCCTAGGTCGCAGTTCGATGATCGACTTTGTTGTCGTCTCATCTGATCTGCGGCCGCATGTCTTGGACACTCGGGTGAAGAGAGGGGCGGAGCTGTCAACTGACCACTACCTGGTGGTGAGTTGGCTCCGATGGTGGGGGAGGATGCCGGTCAGACCTGGCAGACCCAAACGTATTGTGAGGGTCTGCTGGGAACGTCTGGCAGAGTCTCCCGTAAGACGGAGCTTTAACTCCCACCTCCGGGAGAGCTTTGAACACGTTCCAAGGGAGGCGGGGGACATGGAGTCCGAGTGGGCCGTGTTCCGCGCCTCTATTGTCGAGGCAGCTTATCGGAGCTGTGGCCGCAAGGTTGTTGGTGCCTGTCGTGGTGGCAACCCTCGAACCCGGTGGTGGACACCGGCAGTGAGGGACAGGGCCGGCCCAAGCCTCCATGGGGCCCTAAGCGAAATTTGGTTTGGGGCCCTCTATTTTTGCTAATACTGTAATATGGATTAATGCAATCAACAGTCAGATGATCAGATCATTCACCCACCTAACAAACAAATATATATTAAAGTATTGTTAAAACGACCTATAAACAAACTGGTAAAATTTAACTTTCTCTGCATTCGATGACTACTTCTAAAAATTAAATATTTCATGTTTGAGTAAGTTGGCATTATAAACATAAAAACTATTTGATTTGACTGATAAAGTATTGAATGACACAACTGTTGTCACGTTTTGGTGTGGTTTAGACCCAAGGCTGCAGGCAGCACGACAACTCGGCAGGTAAAATAATGTTTAATATAAAGAACATAAAATAGCTGACAGGGCAGCAAACTTACATACTCAGGGAATCACAAGAAACTCAGGAGACAGAGGCAACAGGAGACAATTCCAGGACAACAACAAACACAGAGACACAGACTTATATACATGAACACACAGCATGACAATCACAAACACCTGGACAACCAAAGGGAGGAGATAAGACAATTAACAGAGAGACCAGGGAGTGTAGGGATGGGGACCCACCACCTGAGAGCAACATGCTTACAACTGTTATCTTGAAGTTCTAGGGTGTAGAGAGCCACAGAAACGGTTATGGTAGGCCGGATTTGGCCCACGGGCCTTGAGTTTGATACATGTGATCTAGTGGTACTAAAAGTAACAAAAGAAAAAAAAACAGCCAAATATGTCAGCAGTTTAGCTAACAAACTTTAGAATGGGTACATTTTGTCCTTGTCAAACCTGTTGACGAGAACCAAACTAAATACTCTTAAACTAAATAACTTACTCCATTAAGTTACAAATAACACTCAACTTTGCAACATATATCCCTAAATGGGGTGAAAGAAAAATGAGTTATTCTTCCTCAAACAAAATCAGCTAATGTCTCCTTTTCAGAATGGTCAGGGGAAAAAAATGTTACTAGTTAATAGCAAATTAATTAAACTAATTAATAACTTATTGACTCTCCCACTAGACCAACCAAAAACTGCCCTAAAAAAATCTTCCATCTTAGACTGAATTCAAGAGGTTACAGTAGATTTTTGGGATATTTTAGGTTGAGTATATGAGCCCAAAGAACATGACAACAGCTGTTCAACAGAAGACACTTCATTCAGGACCTGTGCTCCATCGATGATTATCTTGATGTCTTTGGGTGGATGGAAAGGATCCTCTCTCCCAGTGACAAAGATCACCATAGTTTCCAGATGCAGTTGGTCATTCTCCTGCACATCTGCAAACACAACAAAAATAAAGAAATGAGTAAAAGAGTGCAGACCACTGCCAAAGAGTCTACACAGTCTCTTTACTTTATAAAACACTGGACAATTTACCAGTTAGATTACAACGAGAAGAGTTCAGTTAAAATGAATGTGGGTGCTAGAATAAAGATGATCAAAAATGTATTTGTTTCTCCCACTCTGGCATGCTGTTACTTCAGTCTGAGCCCAAATTCAATAGACAAAAATAAAAGAAGTCTACAACAAGAAGAAGAAAGAAAAAATATCCAGTGCAATGTTGCATTCCACACCAAAATAGGTCTGTGGATGTTGTGGATGTTGCTCATGTTAGTGCAACATGTCTTCTTACCTGGTATTCTTTCTAAAGATGCTCAACAGGTTCAGGTAGACCATCAGAGCTTTAAGGACAGCTTCTCTCTTGATGGTGATTTCAACTGTCTGAATAAAAACAATTACTTTAAATTAAAATCTAACTCACTCCTACACAACACAACTATTCAGCTATAAATCCCTCTGAGTCCTCTCAGATACCTCATCTTATCACAAGCTGACCCAGAACTTCCACAGCAGAAATACAGTGTAACTGATGGACACTTTGCTGAAGGTAAAAAAGAAAATGTTATTCAACATTGAGTATTTTTCATTTTACAGTAGCTAAAAACTATATGTACAGTGTAAACTATAACAGATTATTGCATTATATTCTTCTAAAATCAGAGTTGCTATATACCAATGACATGAAATGCTATCTTAATCATAAGGTTTTAATACACACACATATACACACACAGTGTTGGTGACTGAAAAATAAACACACCACAGAGCTGTGCTCTTATTATTATACATCTGATCTGCTAACCTGTTTCAAGACACCTGCTCTCTGCATAAAATATGTTTCAGTGTGGCCCCGTCATAAACTTTATAACTAGCTTTTCACTGAACAATTTCTGTTGCTGTTATTTATTTTTTGTCTCTGCTTTAACTTGATGTGGGTGTGCTTGTAGTGCTAGCTAGCTGCTTATGCAGTGACATTTTGTGATTAATGTTGCTACAGTTGTCTTTTGGCCAGTTACTCCATTGTCAATGATCCTAAAAAGCTATAAATTGTGCATGACTTGTAACTGAGTGGTTGACTTTTCCTAACAAACCCGATTTTATCACGGATTCCTCACTCACGCACTGAAACCAATATCTTATGAAAACTTGGCCCATATAAACTTCAGACAGGGTAATGTTGTTTCCGTTCAGATTTAACACATTTATCAGAGTTACCTTTCTGCTGAAGAAGCTGCTCCTCTCTTCAACTCATTTCTCTGGTGGAGGTGCGGAAACGGTCTGGCGCAGGGGTGCGTTCATGGGCCCAACGTGGGTGGGAATTTACAAATACTTCTACATAAACACTATTTTAAAACTAATAAACCACCCAGTTACATATAAATTGTTGTTTAAAAGAAAAAAATCACAACTTTATAATGAAATTGTGTGTAATAGAATCATATAGAACTCAATCTTTACAACAACAACAAAAAACAAAAAATCAATTCCACTTATGGGGCCCCCTGGTGGCCACGGGGCCCCAAGCAGCCGCTTACTCTGCTTATGCGTCGGGCCGGGCCTGGTGAGGGATGCTGTCAGGCTGAAGAAGGAGTCCTATTGGGCCTTTTTGGCTTGTGGGACCCCGGAAGCAGCTGATAGGTACCGGCAGTCCAAGCGGCATGCGGCTCGGGTGGTTGCTGAGGCAAAAACTCGGGCGTGGGAGGAGTTCGGAGAGGCCATGGAGAATGACTTCCGTACGGCTTCGAGGCGATTCTGGTCCACCATCCGGCGTCTCAGGGGGGGAAAGAGGTACGAGACCAACACCATTTATGGTGGAGGTGGCGTGCTGCTGACCTCAACTCGGGATGTTGTGAGTCGGTGGGCGGAATACTTCGAAGACCTCCTCAATCCTACTGGCACGTCTTCCACTGAGGAAGCAGAGCCTGGGGACTTTGGGTCGGGTTCTCCGATCTCTGGTGCTGAGGTCGCCGAGGTGGTTAAAAAGCTCCGCGGTGGCAAGGCTCCGGGGGTGGATGAGATTCGCCCGGAGTTCCTTAGGGCTCTGGATGTTGTAGGGTTGTGTTGGCTTACGCGACTCTGCAATATCGCGTGGACATCGGGGGCAGTTCCCTTGGATTGGCAGACTGGGGTGGTGGTTCCCCTATTCAAAAAGGGGGACCGTAGGGTGTGTTCCAACTATAGGGGGATCACACTCTTAAGCCTCCCTGGTAAGGTCTATTCAGGGGTTCTGGAGAGGAGGGTCCGTCGGATAGTCGAACCTCGGATTCAGGAGGAGCAGTGTGGTTTTCGTCCTGGTCGTGGAACACTGGACCAGCTCTACACCCTCAGCAGGGTCCTGGAGGGTGCGTGGGAGTTTGCCCAACCAGTTTACATGTGCTTTGTGGACTTGGAGAAGGCATTCGACCGCGTCCCTCGGGGGGTTCTGTGGGGGGTACTCCGGGAGTATGGGGTACCAGGCCCTTTGATAAGGGCTGTTAGGTCCCTGTACGACCGGTGTCAGAGCTTGGTCCGCATTGCCGGCAGTAAGTCAGGCTCGTTTCCGGTGAGAGTTGGACTCCGCCAAGGTTGCCCTTTGTCACCGATTCTGTTCATAACTTTTATGGACAGAATTTCTAGGCGCAGCCAAGGTGTTGAGAGGATCCGTTTTGGTGGCCTTAGAATCGCTTCTCTGTTTTTTGCAGATGATGTGGTCCTACTGGCTTCATCAGTTCGTGATTTACAACTTTCACTGGAGCGGTTTGCAGCCGAGTGTGATGCGGCCGGGATGAGGATCAGTTCCTCCAAATCCGAGGCCATGGTCTTGAGCCGGAAAAGGGTAGCATGCCCTCTCCGGGTCGGGGAGGAGGTCCTGCCCCAAGTGGAGGAGTTTAAGTATCTCGGGATCTTGTTCACGAATGAGGGAAAACTGGAGCGTGAGATCGATAGGCGGATAGGTGCAGCGTCCGCAGTGAAGCGGGCGCTGTACCGGTCTGTCGTGGTGAAGAGAGAGCTGAGTCGAAAGGCAAAGCTCTCAATTTACCGATCGATCTACGTTCCCACCCTCATCTATGGTCATGAGCTTTGGGTTGTGACCGAAAGAACAAGATCTCGGATACAAGCGGCTGAAATGAGTTTTCTCCGCAGGGTGGCTGGACTCTCCCTTAGAGATAGGGTGAGAAGCTCAGTCATCCGGGAGGGACTCGGAGTAGAGCCGCTGCTTCTCCACATCGAGAGGAGCCAGTTGAGGTGGCTCGGGCATCTGGTTAGGATGCCTCCTGGACGCCTCCCTGGTGAGGTGTTCCGGGCATGTCCCACCGGGAGGAGACCCAGAGGAAGACCCAGGACGCGCTGGAGGGACTATGTTTCTCGGCTGGCCTGGGAACGCCTTGGGATTCCCCCGGAGGAGCTGCTCCAAGTGGCTGGGGAGAGGGAAGTCTGGGCCTCCCTACTTAGGCTGCTACCCCCGCGACCCGACCCCGGATAAGCGGAAGAAGATGGATGGATGGATGGATGGATGGTTTCTGAGCTATTTATCTGAATAGTAGCCTGCCCTGGACCTTGCCAGGCTAAACTAACAAAACTCCGCCTTCTGTTCTCTGATTGGTCCGGTCAAAAATCTACTGGAGAAATCCTTGTCTATGGGAGAAGTCCCAGACCCTAGTTCGAAGCCAAGTGAAGGACAAGGGTCTGGTTTTAACCAGGCTACTGTACTTCAATACTGTACAGCAACTTTAACATTAAACTGAGCTGTTAATTGAAAACAGTTCATTAATTGCATTTCCTGGGAAAATGCAATGTGAAAGCTAATTGAACTTGCTGGAAAAACAAATGAAATTAGCTAAAAACATGCTGATTGTAGATGAAATAGAAAAACATGCTTAAGTTAGCAGAAGAAAGATGAAAGAACATATATTTACTGAATTTGTTTAAATAATAAAAAATAAGCAAAAAAGTTAATATGCTAAAATAGCTGAAATTAGAAAAAAATTGAAATAGCAGAAAAAGCTGAAACAGCAGGAAAAGGCTGAAAGGAGCATAACAAGCTGAAATTACCAAGAAGCTCATTAGATTGAAAGTAGCAAACCTTAACATGAAAAACTTGAATTTATCTGAAAACAGTTGAAATTTGGCCAAAAAATAAAAAATGCCAAAGATGTAGCTGAAAAGGTAGGACAAACTTAAATTAGCAGATGAAAGCAGAAAGAACACGTATGACTAATTAGGCTGAAAGAACACAAAAAAGTGGAAATTATCTGAATAAATTAACAACAACATTGACAAAAGACAGCTGAAAAGGCAAAAAAGAAGAAGCTTAAACTACCAGAAGAAAGCAGGAGTTGAAATTAGCTAAAATAAAAAAGTGGACTTAGCTGAAAAAGCTAAAATTATCAGACAAATTGCTAAATAAAAGCTGAAATAGCAGAAAAAGGAGCATAACACTGAAATTAGCATTAATAGATTAATTAAGCTTAACGTAGCAAAATTTACCATAAAAACTTGAACTTATTTGAAAACAGCTGACATAGGCTAAAAAATGCTAAAAAGGTTGCTGAAACTTACAGAAAAAGCTAAAGCTTGCATGAAAAGCTGAAATTTACAGAAATAAGCAGATGCACAAAAATCTTGTAGTTAGCAGAAATAATCTGAAATGATCGCAAAACAGCTGGAAGTAGCTGAAAATGTTTAAATTTGCAGAAGGAAGCTAAAAGAAACTGAAGCATAACAAAATGTGTAAGGAGCAGAAAAAGGTTGTAAACAGATCTAAAGATATGAAGGATGTAAAATGAGATCAGTTCATTTTCTATGAAGGAAAAAATGTCAGAAAAGGCTAAAAATCTCAAAAAGCTAAAGTTGCACCAAAACCAAAAGTCATAGCACCACTCTCCTAAACGAGCTCAACGCTTCGATGTATGATTTGTTGAAATAGCACAAAAACTGCGGGAAAAGAAAGATGCTGAAAAACATACAGAAGATAAATTGATCACGGTGTGAATGCTTCATAAACATTAATATCTGTGTTTGTGTTTATTACTCTGCAGCATCGTCTCTGTTTGTGTTTATTACTCTGCAGAGCAGGCTTCCTGTTAATTCATCTAAACCAAGTTGTGATTGTGCTTCATGAGTAGATCATCCACAATCAGCAGACTTCTCTCAGCTTTCTTCACTCTGTGATTCTGTTAATTGACTGGTTCTCTATAGGAGGCAGACTCATGAGCTCCAGACGTATTGACCTTGGAGCAGCACTATTATACCTGCTGTGCTTGTTTGTGTGATGATCAATGCACTTATTGATCATGATTCCTTGTCCTTACAGTGCAGGTGCTGAGTGCCCGCTGCTTCATTTTCCTCCTGTTCCACGCATTGCTTTTTGTTCTCTTAACATTTGACCCAGACCTGCAATGGGTTCGTTAACCTTCTTTTAATTTGAAGCAGTTAGAAATCAAAACAAAATGGCCGTCCAGGCTTTTGAGGCGTTCCGCGTCATGTCGGACGCTGATTGCGAGGCGACAGTGACAGAAGTAAGACTGAGGGACGTTCAGGTGAAACTGTTGTGTTGTTAGAAACGCCGTCAGGGCGACTTCTCCCCAGCGTTGCAGAGATTTGTGACAACCACGACGTGATGGAGCTTGGTTTTATTTTAAGGGCTGGAAAGAGACGAGTTGCAGGATTGAAACACGAACAGGGACTTCCCTGACAGCTGCCCACTGCTCCATCTGGGTGCATCCCAGGTGTGACGGTTAACTAATGGTTAGAACTAATATCACCATTGTATGGGAACATACAATGATGACACATAGCACTTTACATAAAAATAAATGATAATAAAACTGACCGAAATTAATATGAACTAAATTAAAGCCAATATGTGCTAATAAACAAAATGCACAGAAGACAACATCCAATTAGGGCTCGGTGCCTCAAACCAAGGTACAGACTTCAGTTTGTAACGCCCGTAGAAGAGAGGGTCACTGTGGGCAGGCAAACAAAGACCCTAATGACCCTCTGGAGGGAGGGGAAGAAAAGTGATTTTCACGTGGGTTCAAAAAGTAACTCCCTTCAGTTTAAAAGATAACGGATCCTAAATGACTGAGAATCTACACAAACAAATTCCTACCTTACTTTTCTTTATGTTTTGTGTTGCGTGTACAGTGGTGGAGGAAGTACTCAAACACTGTACTTAAGTAAAAATACAAATAAACAGACAAAAATGTACTCTAGTAAAAGTAGAAGTACCATATTAATAAAACATTAATATGGTACTTCTACTTTTACTAGAGTACATTTTTGTCTGTTTATTTGTATTTTAGTTTACTTAAGTAAAAGTAAATAAGTACTTGATTTTAAAAATGCTTAAAGTATTAAAGTACAGGGTAAAAGTATTTGCTGAATGTATTACGTAATGCAATGGTCTTCAGTATCATTAGGTGTACCTACTGTATGTATATTTTCTGTAATACATTAATAGTGTTGTCATTTTAATGAACAATGCCACAGATAATACATGTTTTCATTGTGTTTACTCTTTGACACAGTTCACACTTGGGCTGGTGATTCTGTGCGTCCGAATTTCAGGGAACATGCAGAGTTAAATGTCATTAAGCAAAATAAGAAAGAGGAATGATTATGCTGTTGAAAGTTTTGATTTAGCACAAAGTAAAACCAATGTGTCATTTTAACTGCAGCAAACACATTGAAGTAAAAGTTGTCTGCTGAAAAAAGGAGCATTAGACCTAACAAAGGAATAAATGATCATTTTTAACTCCAGTTTGTCATCAACTCCAGTTAAAATACTGTCTAGTCAACCTTGTAATGGGTCAATAGAACAATATTTTAATTTCCTGACACCATTTTCAAAACTTGGACCCAAGTGGTGAGACATTTGGAGACATGTCTTGTCTCCTAACATCCCATGAACTGACACATTTTAATATTGCAGCAAGAATTTCTTGTTCAAGTTCAGAAGAAGTTGGTTTTCAAAGTTTTTTTTTAATCCAGTCTTGCTCTTTTGGGAGATAGAATTTGCCCTGCTGTATTGAACAGTCTTTCAATAGCCTTTCAATAATATTTCAATGGTTTTTCAATAATCTTTCAATAGCCTTTCAATAACATTTCAATGGTTTTTCAATAATCTTTCAATAGTCTTTCAATAATATTTCAATAGTCGTTCAATAAGGTCAAGGGTGTTGTGTATCTTCTGACTGAATCTCTGTGGTGGAATCCATTTTGGATGTGTTAGTGGTGCTGTGGGTGCTCTCAGCTCAATGACGTTTATATTAGAATATACGTCATTGGTCCAGCTCTTCTTGCAGGCTGGTCTAATGTTACCTGTCCACTTTGCAGTGATTCAACGGACCAACTCCCCTCTCGACATCAGTTACCTTTCAAACTACCGTAACAACAAATCAAAAAGCTGCAACGTGAATGTAACTTGTAACTCAACACATTTTAGAAATGTAGTGTAGTAGAAAGTACAGATACTTCATGTAAAATGTAGTGGAGTAAAAGTACCCACATTTAATTCTACTCAAGTAAAGTACAGATACATGGAAAAAAGACCTTAAGTACAGTAACAAAGTACTTGTACTTAGTTACATCCCACCACTGCGCGTGTATCTGTTTTCTACGTTTACGTATGTTTCTTGAACAAATGGAGGAAATTTTGAAGCAACAGCCGCAAGCAGAACACGATGGACGTTACGGCTGAGCACAGTTATTGGACACAAAAATGGACACACCTCAGCTTTAAAGAAACTGAGCTAAAAGGTGGTAAGGTAATGGCTGAGAGTCACTCAGTACTCGTGAAAAAAGCTTTTAGAAAAAATTGCCAGTGACCAAAACAGTCAACTCTGCTCGTCTGTTGGCAAATATCTTACGACCGTTGAAACGTTCACAAAGTAATCATGAGCGGTACAACATTTCAAAATGGCTGCCACAGAAAGCACAAAAATGGCTGTAAATCTGTTGATTTTTACAAAGATTTAAAAAAAATTGGTGTGGTAGTAGCTGAGCATCATCCTCAACAAGTGACTGTTACAGTCAACCCTACAGCTAATTAATGTTAGCCTACACAAAAGGGCTGTAACAGTCAATTTCACAGATATTCAGCTACATTTTGTTGTGGTAGTAGCTGAGAATCATTCTGAACACATATGCTCAGCACTGACAGATCCCTCAACGGGATATAATATATAAATATTGCATGGGAATGCACATGACATGTTTTTTTAATTTGTTTTTTTGTTCCAAAACAGGTTTATCTCCACCATTGTTCATCATGATCTGTCATAAAGGCAGTGGGTGACTTATTGATTGATTGATTCAACGGCCTGCTCGACGAGCAGCATTTAATTTAGTTGAGGTACGTTTATTCAGGTGTTTTTGGCCTCTTGTTTTGCAACATTTAACAGGTTTATTCAACCAGCTTTTTTATTTTTATTTTTTATTAAATTTATTCATTTTACATTAAAACATAAAAAATAAAGAAAAAAAATTCATAAATACGTGAAAGGAAGAATACATAAAATGAAATGTGGCAGAAAGAAGAAGAACTCTTATTATGCCCCTTTTTTTCCAAAAACAAAACTATTTCAAACAATAATCTTACAGAAATAACAGATGAAAAGAGTAATTTTCACAATCAGCGATAACTAGTACATTAGACGCTTAACTAAAGCTTTAATATTTTGTTAACAGTTTAGATTTGATCTTTTTATTTTATTTAATCTTTAGCATCATTTCCCAAAACATTCCATATTCCACTCCCTTTATTGAAATAAACCGTCCCTTTAATCTAGTCCTATACCTTGGCATTACAAAAATTTCAGTTCAGCTTTATTCCTAATATTACACAATCTCTTTTTTTAAGTGAGAAATAAGGCAACAGCACCACTTCCTGAAGCGTACAAACCACTTAAAAAAAAAAAAAAATTTCAATTTTATAATTCAAATTATTAAACAAATATATGCATTCCTGCAGGAATACTAGCCTTTATCTCGAATGAAGTGCTCAGTGACTCCCCCCGACATGAAGTTAAATACTCTTCCTCGTGGCTGTTTGTTTTTCTGGCTCCGAGAGAAACGAGGCCACGCTCGGCAGACTCGCAACGTCTCGTTTGAAGTTTCTGTCACTTAAAAGACGCCGAGCTGCAGAGTCAAGAATTAGCATCGTCGTTCACCTTTCGGAAAGGTGGCTAATCCCTTGTGCAGCATCTTTGATCTTCTCGCAGGTACAGCATGTAGTCAGCGATGAGAGTGACGCCACACACGGCCTACTTTCAACAAACGAGGGCCAAGACAGTCGCATTTGCTGCTATTAACCAACATTCCAGTGTTTTGTTGAAAGAACAAAGGAGCCTTTTCGGTGCCGTTTTCTCCCTGCAGCTTTATTAAAGATGAAATAATCAGCCGTGTTGTGATCCAGCCCTGCTAACGGGTCTATCTCTGGCAGTGATTCAAACAAAAAACAGTTTATTTGCTAGTTAAGGCACAAACGTGGCGAAAAGTCCCCCTTCGTTTGGCAACCGGAGCTTTGGGCTCCTTCCAGGGTTTGGATGGGACGGTGTGTTGTTTGGCAGCGGGACTAACTTCTCTTTTTCCATCTCATCTTTTAATCGCAGTGTCCCTGAGCGAGCCACGTTCAGTCTGTATTTGCAGATTTGCTCTGAAATAAAACCCAAAAAAAAAACTCCTTGGAAAAATAACGAAGGCAGGTCAGTGCACCGATGAACATAGATGTCAAAGATGGAAGTATAAGGAGCTTGTGCTATGGTTGAAGTTGATGGAAAATGTATTGTATCTCCTCTCTCACCCGCCTGAGATTCGAACCTTCGCCTCATTTCCGCTGGAGAGTAAAAGTGTTTAAACCCAGATTGTTGCCTGGAAGGAGAGTCTTTAAGAAGAAGCAGAATGTACCTTTTTAATTTTGTGGGTCCCCCAAAGACACAAACGGGTATAAATGTATTCATTAAGCTGTGCTGCGTTTTCTTTGAAAACCTCCACAAAGGTTTGGTTTTCTTTTTTTTTTTTTGTTTCCTTCCTCCGTGCCAACCTTCGACAGTGAATGGAAACAAAAAGACCCCACAACGTCACAAACGAGTTTAACTTCACCTTCGAAGGCATTCGTTTGGTATTTAAGTCTTAGCTTTCTACTTTGTAGACAAGTGACACCAACTACAAACCTGAAATCCATCCATGCATTATCTTTGCCCGCTTCTTCCTTTCTGGTTCACTGGTGTCCATGTCATTGTGTGAGAGGTGAGGGACACCCTGGACAGGTCTCCAGTCCACCACAGGGACACAGAGACAAACGAGGCAAACAACCATGCACTCTCTCACTCACACCTAGAGACAATTTAGAGTCATCAGTCAGCCTAACATGCATGTTTTTGACCGGAGTACAGTATTTTTTGCAGTATAAGTCACAGTTTTTAACATAATTTACACGCCCTGCGACTTATACGCCCAACGACGTATTTATGGATTATTTCCCATGTTTATAAACCAATTTTTGGTTGAGATATGACCAAAGGTGGGCGCCAGACCGCTAGGGAGCGCTAAAGAGCTAATCCGCTTATAGCGGACCTAAACAATTTGTTAGCTTTACAGCGGATTGACTAACTTTTATAATTCATAAGCGGATTTGCGCTATTTTTATTTAAAATGCAGTACCGCTAATAACTAATTATCTATCAGTAAAAACGAAAAAACTTATTTACGGGCTCTTAAATCAACCGGACGACTGCTAACAGACCATATCCTGTCAGCGCCGGATGTGGTCCGTGACAAAAAAGCGTCCCCCTCAGTCTCTTGGCTAGAGAGAGCGCTCTCTCTATAGCAGTTAGCAGCCAGTGTGTTACTCTGCAGCCTTATTGCTTGTTTTCGAAGAGTCAGACGAAGAGTTTTTAACATGGAGGGTGAACTTATGGATGTTTCTCAGCGGCCTACGCGACGCGTCTGGATTAAAAAAAGTAGTTCGCCATTTGCCCTCTTCAAAATGGCGGCGGCCACAGAAGCTAAGGACTTTCCAAGAAAACACGGTAAAAACAATTATTTCTTTGCTGAGAAAAAATATATTTCTTAGCTGACTTTATAGCACAAGGTTTTTCTGAGCTTAACCGTTTCACGAAATGGTCAAATCTGCTGGATTAAAAAAAGTAGTTCGCCATTTGCCCTCTTCAAAATGGCGGCGGCCACAGAAGCTAAGGACTTTCCAAGAAAACACGGTTAAAAACAATTATTTCTTTGCTGAGAAAAAATATATTTCTTAGCTGACTTTATAGCACAAGGTTTTTCTGAGCTTGACCGTTTCACGAAATGGTCAAATCTGCTGGATTAAAAAAAGTAGTTCGCCATTTGCACGTTAGCGCGTTAGCATTAGCGTCCGCTAGCATTGCTAATACATAAGCGCTTTTGAAATTGCGGACCTAAATAAATTAATAAGTGCTTTAGAAATAGCGGAACTAATTTTTGGATTAGCGCTGCCCAGCACTAGATATGACCATTTTCATTATGATTGAAAATATTGAACACTACCATTTTCTGCCGCTAGATGGCACTCGATCAAAATGGCAGGCCGTTGTATCATGTAATAAGTAAAAGTGGCTATTAATGACACAATCGGCTTGCCATAATCTGCCACCGTCGTCTGCCTGGAGCAACCGAATCAGCTTCATTTTGCTGCGCCAATCAGGCGAAATGCAGCTAATTTGACCATTAAAGTGCATTTATTAAGTAAAAGTTCAACTGAGACACACCTTTACCATAAAGTCGAGCAAACGAATAATTGTATTTAAGTGTTATTCTTGTTAAATTCTTGTTAAAGTCCTCCTGTGCACGCTCCCGCGGCCGCCATTTGGCAGCCAATCGATTTTGGGCACAACACCAACCCACATTTCCGAGTTCAGTCCACATTTCCGGGTTTTCAGTGGTGACGCGTAACATATTTATGAATTTTTCCACTTTATTAGACATACAGCATTTGGACTGATGCGACTTATACAGCGGTGCGGCGTGTACAGTGGAAAATACGGTACCTGGAGAAAACCCATGCATGCATGGAGAGAACATGCAAACTCCACCCAGAAAGGCAGCCAGGATTTGAATAAGCGACCTGCTCCCCGAGAGGCGGCAGCTCTACCAACTGCACCACCATGCTGTAAACCTGAAATCAAAAATCTTAAATCACATGCCGTATCACCTGCTGCCATGTTCATAGGCTCACGTTGTAAGAAGGCCCACCGGTGAATGGATTTTCTGTGGTTGATTCTACTTTCATGTGAATGTTTTCTTCACGTTTTCTTGAGTCTCTTTTAACTTTCACCTTCATCTGTTGGTTTGGACTTTTGACATGCAAAAACAGGAACAAACTCGGGATGTGCGGCAAAGCTGCTGGCATCGCCTCCAGAACCTCACTGACCTACACAAGGCGAGGTGCCAGGCTGATTCTGGCAGATCCTGATCATCCACTCCATGGTGAGTTCAGGTTGCTTCCATATGGACGCAGGTATCTGCTGCCCAGATGTAGGATGAACAGACCTGTAGAGATCAGGCTTCTCAACGAACAGTGATGATTTCATGTATTGTTACTTTAATGTCTCGATGTCTTGTCTAGTCTGGATGTTTTATGTGCTTACAGATTGTGAAACAAATTGTCCCTTGGGGATAACAAAGATTCTTGAATGTTCACTAAAGGTATAAACAAATGTGTGATCTGTTAGAGCTCAGAGTATGTGTTGGGAATGACTCTCAACTACTATACGAAATTTTGACACGTCTATAAAAATGTGAACTGTAGACATTTTATACTCCTGGTTTAACAAGACTGAGTCAGGTCTACTGGACAGATGGAACAGTCTGGGCCAATCTGGATGGATTAAAACTTAAAGTTTGGTTCATCTGGCGACAACATCTTCTTCCACGTGTTTGGGGAAGAAATTTCAAACAGTCCAGCTGGTATTTCTTTATGCAGCAACTTCTTCCTGCCGATCTTCCATGAAGTCCAGCCCTGTGAGGCTTCCAGTGGTCCTCTGTCCGCTGCAGAAGAGCTGCTCAGCTCCATCAGGGTCCAGCCTCCTGACCCTCTCTTGGCAGGTTTGTTGTGGTGACATCATCTTTCTATTGCCTAATGGAGCTCCATTCAAAGTTTGGAATATATTTTTATACTCGAACTCTGATCTATTCTTCTTCAGACTATGTCTCTGACCTGTGTGGAGAGTTCATTGGTCTTCGTGGTGCCTTCTGCTTAGTGGTACCCCTTAGATGTATCGGACTGGTGTTGATTCTGTTGGTTATCAGAACAGATATTTACAGAGATCAAATCTTATTTAATTAATTTTGTAGCTTCTGAAGGTAATGGTTGGGTCTTCAAAGCGAAGGGGGTATTTCTGCACCACTTTTTTTATGTAATTTAACTTTTATGAGAAAAACAAGCGTTCCCGTTTTTCTTTTTAATCTGGAGCTTTAGGAAAATGACTGGTTTTAACCAAATTAAAAATCCAATGTGGAGCGACAACATGGAAAGATTACCAAACGTCGGAAGGTGCCACCTTAAAGACACCAAGCTGCTACCAGGACTGTAATTAGACCTGCTTCTCTTAAAAAAAAAATAATTATTATTATCGCTAAAAAAATAATAAAAATAAATAAATAAATAAATAAAAATAAAAATAAATAAATAAGATAAAAAGTAATAATAAATAAATAAATCAATTTAAAAAATCATAATGGTGTGAAGAGGATGGCTGTGAGGTGAGAAGGGAGGCCATCTATAAAAGGAAAAATAAAATAAATAAAAAATAAGACCTGCTTCTCCATGGTATTTAAGAAACTTAGCATTTTAAAACAATCCAGAACAGATTATCTCAAAGAGCAACAGAAAAACAGTTCCTTATAATTGATTGCCTGTAATTCCCATGGCAGCTTCAACAGCGGCGCTGAATCGAGATGCGCAACCATATCCTTTGTCCATATAATAAAGATAGCCTCTGTTATGTTTTGAAACAACTCTGTAAGGACATTTTGGAGGACAGAGTGTCCCTGCGCACTGAAGGGGTTGCAGAAAAAATATACTAAAAAAAAATAAGTGTTTAACATTTTACCTTGGCGAGACCGACGGCGTGCTTTCATGATGCAACGTCGCCGCACTCAAAACAACCTTGAACACAAAGAGCAACCAATGTTTGAGAGAAGAATATATAAAATCTGTTTATGTGGAAGAGAAATGACCGGTTTGCTTGAAAGATTAAGAAAAAAAAATTAGACACATCTCCCGTGTCGCTACTTGAAAGAAAGAATTTGCATTTGACCTTGTGGAGTTTATTGGTAAGTGACAGAAAGGTGCGCCGTGCAGACATCTAATCAGGCAGCTTGATTACAGCTGTGAAGGACCCCAGATGGGTGAGGGTAGATCCGTTCACGTGTGCGAGCACGCACTCATTTGAGTCAGTCAGGGTGTGGGATGCTCTCCAGGGGATCCGTCACACAGTTTCTCTGTTTTTCCCTCCACTGAGACGATTGCTGGATGTTTGTCCTGGACTTTATGTTTTCATTTGTAAAGTAGAGCTTTGAAACATCTCCCTAACTGACTGTTGAAGAAAGGTGAACGTGGTGGAAAATATGTGCGAGGAGGGTGTGGACAGCTGGACCCAGACTCCTTGAACTTTAGGCACCAGAAACCACAACAACAACGGAGCAGTTTTATAAATAAGTTTTTATACATCTGAAGGAGCTCTTTCTCCATGAAGCTTTGTTCAGACCTGAAAAAGTTTAAAACTAGGAAGAAACTGGACACTGAGTCAGAATATTTCCTTCCTATATCCTTCCCGTCTCCTTCCTGTTTCCTTCCTCTGTCTCCTTCCTATCTCCTTCGCCTGTTTCATTCCTGTCTCCATCCCCTGTCTCCTTCCCCCGTTTCCTTCCTGTCTCCATCCCCTGTCTCCTTCCCCTGTTTCATTCCTGTCTCCTTTCTCTGCTTCCTTCCTGTCTCCTTTCCCTGCTTCCTTCCTGTCTCCATCCCCTGTCTCCTTCCTGTCTCCTTCCTGTCTCCTTCCCCTGTTTCCTTCCTGTCTCCATCTCCTGTTTTATTCCTGTATCCTTCTTATTTCCTTCCTGTCTCCATCCCCTGTCTCCTTCCTGTCTCCTTCCCCTGTTTCCTTCCTGTCTCCATCTCCTGTTTTATTCCTGTATCCTTCTTATTTCCTTCCTGTCTCCTTCCCCTGTCTCCTTCCTGTCTCATTCCCCTGTTTCATTCCTGTCTCCTTTCCCTGCTTCCTTCCTGTCTCCTTTCCCTGTCTCCTTCCTGTCTCATTCCCCTGTTTCCTTCCTGTCTCATTCCCCTGTTTCATTCCTGTCTCCTTTCCCTGCTTCCTTCCTGTCTCCTTTCCCTGTCTCCTTCCTGTCTCATTCCCCTGTTTCCTTCCTGTCTCATTCCCCTGTTTCCTTCCTGTCTCCTTTCCCTGCTTCCTTCCTGTCTCCTTCCCCTGTTTCCTTCCTGTCTCCATCTCCTGTTTTATTCCTGTATCCTTCTTATTTCCTTCCTGTCTCCTTCCCCTGTCTCCTTCCTGTCTCATTCCCCTGTTTCATTCATGTCTCCTTTCCCTGCTTCCTTCCTGTCTCCTTCCCCTGTCTCCTTCCTGTCTCATTCCCCTG
Organism: Garcialebias charrua; assembly: GCA_038048925.1. Taxonomy (NCBI): domain Eukaryota; kingdom Metazoa; phylum Chordata; class Actinopteri; order Cyprinodontiformes; family Rivulidae; genus Garcialebias; species Garcialebias charrua. The sequence continues at coordinate 9,466 of JBBPBX010005144.1, read as the reverse complement.
TTTCATTCCTGTCTCCTTTCCCTGCTTCCTTCCTGTCTCCTTCCCCTGTCTCCTTCCTGTCTCATTCCCCTGTTTCATTCCTGTCTCCTTTCCCTGCTTCCTTCCTGTCTCCTTCCCCAGTCTCCTTTCTGGCGCCATCCAGACCCGGTAGGTCTGGATGGCGCCTTGCAAGGCAGGCTACCATTACCGGTGTATGAATGTCTGAATGAATGGGTGGATGGCTGGTATTGTAAAGCGCTTTGGGGCTCCTCACTGGGGGCTGGAAAGCGCTATATAAATAAGCTCCATTTACCATTTACCATTTCTGTCTTCTTTTTGTGTCTCCTTCCTGTCTCCTTCCCGCTTCCTTCCTGTCTCCTTCCCCTGCTTCCTTCCTGTCTCCTTCCCAAATTCCTTCCTGTATCCTTCCCCTCCGGTCCCCTTCCCCTGTCTCCTTCCTGTCTTTTGCCCATGTCTCCTTCCTGTCTCCTTCTAGTTTATTTCCCCTGCTTCCTTCTTGTTTCCTTCCTGTTTCTGTCTCCTGCTTCCTTCTGGCAAACCCTGATCACCCACTCCATGACGAGTTCAGGCTGCTCCCATCTGGACGCAGGTTTCTACAACCCAAATGTAGAACGAACAAATTTAAAAACTCATTCATCCCTGTAGCAATCAGGTTTCTCAATGCACAATAATTTTAACTAATTTTAACACTGTTACTTTAATGTTTTAATATGTGTATGTGAGTGTATGTGCATATGTATGAATCTGTAGACCTATTGACTGAAAAACTAATTGCCCCTCGGGAATAATAAAGGAACTTGAACTTGTTTCCTTTCAGTTTCTTTCCCCTGCTTCTTTCCTGTTTCCTTCCTGTTTCTGTCTCCTGTTTCCTTCCTGTTTCTATCTCCTGCTTCCTTCCTGTTTCCTTCCTGTTTCTATCTCCTGTTTCCTTCCTGATTCCTTCCTACTTTTCCATCTTAAAGGTGCTATGTGTAACTTTCTGTAGAGCACAGAACTTAGAAATATTTTCAACAGGCAAAGCATTCTGATCCCTCCCCCTCAGAGCCATATATGGCTCTGCCCCCCTTGCTCTGCTGAAATTCAAATTCAAGCTCTGTTTTTATTGGCTGATTCAAATTCAAGCTCTGTTTTTATTGGCTGGTTACAAACTCTGTTTTTATTGGCTGGTTAACGGGTCACTCTGTGTTTTTAGTGTTTTTATAAATGCTGATAGAGAAGCAAGGGGACTATAGTTTTTTTCAGAGATTACTTTGTCTAACACCAGTCTGTCAGTAGATAGTGACAGAGTGAAGAAATATGTTAAAAATATATTGTTAGAAAAGTTACAGACTGCACTACAAAGTTACATAGTGCAGCTTTAAGTCATTTGGCCCAAGTTCACATCGACACCTTATGAATTAGTCTGGAAAGTGAAAAATGTCGGGTACTTCAAGGATGGTCAAATTAATGGATGGTCACCAGATGGCCCTTATTAGGCTAATGTTTTCTCCCTCTCAGCGGCCCCCAGCCCTCGCCTGGGGACCCAAGTTCCTGGCAGCCTGTGCATGTGCACGTGACGGTGAATTGAATCAGGTTAACCAGAGATGCTGTGTCTCACTGTAGCTCTGATGCGTTGTTTGCATTAGGTCAGAAATGTCCACCACCCGTAATCAACTGACCTCCAGCCCTCCCCGTCTGACAGTCCGACACAAGGCTGCAGCTCCTCGGAAGCTTCGATGCCAAAAACTGCCTTCTGAAAATGAGCAGCGAAGCCCTTTCCCCTCCAGCCTGACAGAGCGCTAATTGCCTAATTTATAATCCCTGCTCATCAAAGTGACTGTTGGGAGGCGTACGTCCAGCACAAAGCCCCCGCTAAACTCCAGAATGATGTTAAACATGGAAGTAATTGACTGTAATTTATTAGATCAGCATCAACGTGGGCTGCCGATGATTCTTCCCGTTTCAGGCGGTGGATTTTTGAAGCTACGGGAGTTTAGAGCAGATGTCAGCTTGTGTTTAAATAGACATCTTGTTTCATTTGTTGCAATAAATCAAAGAAAAGATACAACTCAGCGCAGTTAAATATAATAATAATAATAATAATAATCATTTTATTTAAAAGCGCCTTTCAGGACACCCAAGGACACTTAACAAACCAACACAGTGTAATACAGAGCAAACATTATCAGCGACAAATTGAAATATAAAATACATAAAGGATATAAAATGGAAGATAAAAATACATTTAGTAAAGTTAGTGATAAGCTAGTCTAAAGAGATGGGTTTTCAGGGCAGTCTTGAACAGAGAAAGGGAGGTGGTGTTTCGAAGGTCTGGCGGTAGGGCGTTCCAGAGGTGAGGGGCAGAGCAGGTGAAGGCCCTGCTCCCCATGGTGGAGAGGCGGGCAGAGGGTACATGGAGATGTAGCGAAGAGGAGGATCTGAGAGAGCGTGATGGGATGGAGATTTGTAGGAGGTCAGATAGATAAGGAGGGGCAAGGTTGTGGATAGCTTTGAACGTGAGGAGTAGAATTTTGAAGATGATGCGTGATTTAACCGGGAGCCAGTGGAGCTGCTGCAGGACAGGAGTGATGTGATCATAGTAGGAGGTTTGAGTGATGACACGGGCAGCTGAGTTCTGGACCATCTGTAACTTGTGGAGAGATTTGTTGGGGAGGCCGTAGAGAAGGGAGTTGCAGTAGTCAATACGGGAAGTCACAAGACTGTGCACCAGGATGGCTGTGGAGCGGGGTGTGAGAGAAGGACGGAGACGGTTAATATTACGGAGGTGGAAATAGGCAGACCGAGTAATATTGTTGATGTGTGAAGTGAAGGAAAGAGTGGTGTCGAGGATGACACCGAGGCTCTTGACCTGAGGGGAGGGGGATAGCAGAGAGTTGTTAAGGGGGACGAGAAGATGTTCTGATTTTGAAATAGAGTTTTTGGTACCGACGAGAATGACTTCTGTTTTGTTGCTGTTTAGTTGAAGGAAATTGTTAGAAAACCAGTGATTTAGCTCGTTGAGACAGTCGGTGAGGATGGAGGGAGGGTGGGTGGAGTTAGGTTTGGATGACAAGTAGAGCTGCGTGTCATCAGCATAGCAGTGGAAATGGATGGACGCCGTGTTTGCAGAAGATGTGGCCTAGAGGAAGGAGGTAAATGATGAAGAGAGGGGTCCGAGGACAGAGCCTTGGGGGACACCCGTGGAGACAGGGGAAGACTGGGAACGGAAGGATTTAAGCCGAATGAATTGAGTGAGACCAAGCTCTGACACCGGTCGTACAGGGACCTAACAGCCCATATCAATGGGCCTGGTACCCCATACTCCCGGAGTACCCCCCACAGAACCCCAGAGGGACGCGGTCGAATGCCTGGACGCCTCCCTGGTGAGGTGTTCCGGGCATGTCCCACCGGGAGGAGACCCAGAGGAAGACCCAGGACGCGCTGGAGGGACTATGTTTCTCGGCTGGCCTGGGAACGCCTTGGGATTCCCCCAGAGGAGCTGCTCCAAGTGGCTGGGGAGAGGGAAGTCTGGGCCTCCCTACTTAGGCTGCTACCCCCGCGACCCGACCCCGGATAAGCGGAAGAAGATGGATGGATGGATGGATGGATATTGAGTGCGGTCAGAGAGATAGGAGGTGAACCAGTCTAACGGGGTACCTAGAGATGCCAATGGAGGTTAGTCTGTTGAGGAGGATAGAATGACAGATGGTGTCGAAGGCAGAACTTAGATCAAGAAGAATGAGGATGGACAGAAGACCAGAGTCAGCAGCAAGAAGGAGGTCGTTAGTGCATTTATATATATTTATTTATATATATATATTGCATTTATCACATTGTCACCTGTCATGGAGCGAAGAGTGGGGGGGAAATAAGTGAGGTACCGACTAACGTTTTGGTTTGTGCATCTCTGAGTGAGAAAAGTTTCTTACGAAAATTAGGTAGCCAAGTCAAAACCCAAGATGGCTGCCACCCTATATGCATGTATGTTAATCTTGTTAGTTGGATAACTTGAAAAATAAGCAACAACACAACTTCTAATTTGGTGTGCGGATGCACCTAGACCTCGTGTTGCCATGTCAAAATCCAAGATGGCCCCCGCCAGGTAGTCCCCGGGTTACGACAGTCTCGATTTACGATGTTTCGCGGTTACGAACGCCCTCCCATTGAATTGCATTGTTGGAGTTATGTGGTTAATGCGCCTTTACACCAGAAAATACTGAAACGAAACTTACAACTGAAACGAAACTTACAGGAGAGTGGGAGGGAGGGGGGGGAAACTTACAGGAGAGACCGGAGCAGAGCAGGAGGGAGGGAGGGGGGAGCTTGAAACTTACGCTGTGGACCGCGTGAAGCTGCAGGAGCTCGGAGGTGCACGAGCTAACATGCTAACAGACGGAGGAAGAATTGACCAGCTCCCAGTAAGAAATTAACTATTTTTTTCCTTCATTATGGCTCCAAATGTACTGTATGTGTTTTTTGATAATTATGTAGGGTACTGTGTTAGGATAGGCAAAGTGCTTGGTAACTGTACAGTACCGTACATGTACGTGTACAGTATATGGGGCGGTGTGTATGTGTATTTTGACTTACGGCGATTTTCGTGTTACGAACGGGCATAGGAACGGAACTCCGTCGTAAGTCGGGGACCACCTGTATACAGGTAGTCCCCGACTTACGAGCGAGTTCCGTTACAACGAGGCGCTCGTAACACGGAAATCTCGTAATTTGGAACGGCCGCCACGTGTCTCGTAAGTCCGGAATTTCGCTCGTAAGTTGGAACGGTTTTGCTAGCGCGACTACAAACACTCGTTTTTCATCGAAAAACTGCTTATGAGTGCATAAAAATGATCGGAAACGTGTGTCCACATGTTTAGCTAACGAACTGTGGTGAAAAAACACAGAAAAACTCAGTATTTTTTGCGTTTTTTCCAAAAATTTGCCAGCTCGTAAGTCCGGAACCTCGTAAGTTAGAGCGCTCGTAAGTCGGGGACTACCTGTATGTGAACTGACCATGCTGTCGTTGGAGGAAACTGTTCTAGTTTTTATATTGCTTAAAAATATAGTTTTGTCCAATGATAGGGTTGGCCAAAAATTAATTTATGTTGCCCAAGGCCACCACTGGCCACCCCCTGGCATTGCACCTGTTGGTGGATAAAATCAATCCCTCCTCACCAGTCTCATCAAAACTACAAACCTTCACTATTCAGACCCCTCAGTGATGACTGGTGTACAAGTTCATCCAGTTTCTTTCCTTCACACACAAACCAACATTTGATTAGCGTTGCCCTTCGTCACTTTTATCCCTCCTCTTCAGCAGCTACAGGTGTGGAGCCCATGACGACGCCTGTCACGGTGACACGAGGCTCGTTTCCAGCAGACGTGCTAATGAACAGGTGTGTTAATGATGATGATCGTGCTGTTCTTCACGCTGATTTTTATTCCACGACGTTTACGTTGTCAGTAATATTTTCCATTACTTCCGCGTTTCTTATGCGGTGGCAGATTTAAACATCTGTGGGGAAAAAAGATTTGATCAGATCACGAAGTCCGCTGGAATTAAACTTACAGATCAGATCAACCTGTGGGAGCGAATATCAGAAGTGATCAATGTTCTCTCTAAGCTGCGCGCATGCGCAATTGTGCACTGCCCGCACAGTCTCAGCGCACAATAAAATCTTTGCGCGCATCCAAATTAAACTGAATGTGACAGTATGTCCTATACGCTTTGAACGCACCACGCAAATGCGGGATCTGATTGGGTCTGGTCAGCCCGCCGGTCCGCCTCAACTTAAAATGATTGATGGACAGTGATTACATCTAATCATATTGAAGTTCACGTTGTTTTGACCAATTACTAACAGGAAGGCGGGTCTTAGGAAAGCAAGTATGTGTGTATGCGGCTTCAGTCAAAACAATGCGGAGTTCATCACAATATATAGTTTTACTTTAGAAACAAGTGGCGCTCTACGGAAGCGTATTGCTGCCACCTGGAGAAAATTTTTTTTGGGGGCTTATGTAGTAATAATGTGATACGTATCAAGTAATTACTTGTTACGTATCACGTAATTACGTGATAATATCACGTTATTACTTGATACGTATCAAGTAATAACGTGATACGTATCAAGTAATTACGTGATACGTATCAAGTAATTACTTGATACGTATCAAGTAATAACGTGATACGTATCAAGTAATTACCTGATACGTACCAAGTAATTACTTGATACGTATCAAGTAATAACGTGATACGTATCAAGTAATAACGTGATACGTATCAAGTAATTACTTGATACGTATCAAGTAATAACGTGATACGTATCAAGTAATAACGTGATACGTATCAAGTAATTACTTGATACGTATAAAGTATAACCTCCATAACAGGAGGTGATTTTTCCTCCTGCTCAAGTGTCCGGCGCCTCCTCTGACTGACGATGTGTCCTCTTTTTGGAGCGAATGAAAGCGCAGGTACGTCAAATGATTTCAGCAGTAAAGACTGCATCTCAGTGACTCAATTTAAATTAGTGTTAAAACTACAGATTTTAAATCTCGTTGTTAGGCAGGGGTATGACCAATAATCCACACCACGTCTTTTATCTGAATAAAGTCAAATATCAAGCACGTTACAGCGAGAAGCTGCAGCCCCCCCTCCTTTCTGAAGGAGGCTCCAAGTTTTTTGTCCAGCACCAAATCTGCAGGAAAAATAAGAAAAAGACACAGAAGTTGAATGGAGGTCAGTGCACGATAGTCAGTGAGAACGGGGTGATGAAGCGGAAGATTGTTAGAAGAGGAAGAGCAGACCGAGGCCAGGTGTGCAGAGGAGGAGGTGCAGATCCAAGCATCAGTTCTGAGCTCTGCAGATGTTGACCAAGAGACCAATGGAGGAAAAAAAACTTTTTTTAAACTTACAGTAAAATAAATATTTTGTCAATAAAAAAAAAGTAGAGATTTTAAACAAAAACCCTACAAGCATTGCAATAAAAATCATCTAAATTAGATACTGTATACAGTACTGTATTTATTTGAGGCTGACAGTTTAATTAAGAAGGTTGATTTTCCCTCTGATGAACATGAATAAATAAAGTTAAAGGGTTAAAACTGTAATTCAAATGAGATAATAAAGTCTGTAGTTAAATAAAACAGGTTTTTGAGCTGCATGCATTCAGCTGGGAGTTGCAAGATAAAGAATAAAGATCAATTCTTTGTGAAATGATTCTTTATTAGATTACTGCATTAGAACTGCTGTTGCTGACTTCGTCATTCTTTTCATGCCTGTGAAGCTGTAAGCAGCATCACATCAATTATGTGAAGGGGACAGTTCTTGGTCCTGTATCCTATAACATACTATGCATCTCATGAACAGCAATGTTTTTTTGTTTTTGTTTTTCATTTTAAGTGGGGCAAATCACTTATATTAAAAGCAAACTCATGGAAGTTGCTGCTGTAATCTGATTCTTATAATAAGCCATGTAACTTTCTATGATGCCAGGTTTATAACAGGTGTGTCAGTGGTCATAGTGCGCACTCCTGATGTTGCTCATAGTGGCCCTCAGTGTGCTCAGAGAGCGTATATGCCCAGACACGTGGAAAATTAGAGGGGACATTGGAAGTGATTAATGTTGTTTTTCATAAAAGCCGGTGATTGTGAAATTTCCTCAACAAGTTTTGTTGAGACTTTCAGAAATAATAGTAATTTGTACATCTACGGCATTTAACTTTAGGAGTTCAAAATGGCTGCTGCCACAAAAACGGTTCAGTTTTACAGATACTGAGCTAAAGTGTGATATTGTAGATGCAATGTGCATTATTGAACAAATGTGTGCTTTTTTATTTATTAAAACATGTTCAGTGTGCATTTCCAATCATTTACTATAAAGAAATAACAAAATTCTATTTTTTAGCTCCACATTTAATTAAAGTTTAATAAATTAATTTGTGTATCTTATAAATTTCTACTTGCTTGTATGATTTGTTAATAAAAATGATCTGAATGTAAGGTTTTTGTTGTGTTTTTGTCCCCTTGCAGCACAATTTTGTTTTTATGGACAGAAACTGAATCAAAAGCAGTAAAAAATAAATAAAAGGACTTTATGATCTGTTTCATAAAATAAGTTTAGTGTCACAAAAGTTACCCGACCTTCTTGTTTTACTTTATTCCTTTAGAAACAGTTCAGAGAAAGATTCAGGGTTTTTGTAATCACTGCAGGATTTAATTGTAGCCAATTTACATATCACTTTTACTACAAACAGAAGTGCAACAAAATAATAATAATAATAATAATAATAATAATAATAAAGTAATAAACTCTCTCTGCAGTGAATTAAGACGGTTCCCTTTATTTTAAACACAAAATATGATAATTCTGCTTTTCTGCCGTTGAGCTTTTTAAAGCACGACTTAAAATGTAACTAAATAAAACTTGAGTTTCATCAGGGAGCCAACAATTAAAAGATTCAGTGTTTGACATTTTATCTGTGAATGTTTCTGAATCATTCTCACCGAGATCCGTTTTTCTTCCGTACGGTTTTCAGCTCGTAACTTGTTCCACAACTTTTGTTTTATTCCAACAATCCCAGTCTCAAAACGTTCGGCTCATTCAGGACATTCCTGCTGTGACTTTTGGTATTTGTGCAAATTTGACTTTTTTTTTTAAACATACTGTATGTAGCTTTTCGACCATGTTTTTAATTAACATCCACATTTTTCAAAACCTTTAGCTGTTTTAAACTTTTTCCTATTTACATTATTTCATTTTTTTGTTCTTTTTTTAGCTTCTTTTTTCTAATTTCAGCTTATTTAGCTACTTTTTCAAATGTTTTTTCTGTTAATTTTAGCCCTACATGTATTTTGATATTTTTTGTTGGAATCTCTTTTGTGCTTCTTTCTAATAATGTCAACTTTCTGTGCTACTTTCATTCTCTTTTGGCTAATTCCAGCTTTTTTTCTGCTCATTTAAGTTTCTTTTGCTAATTTTTATTTATTTATTTATTACCAAATCAGCTGCCTTCAGCTCATTTCTGCTCATATCTGTTGCATTTCTGTTCTTTTCAACCTTTTCCTACACCCTGATGCATGCTCAACAATCCAGGTAGAAAAATCTAAAAAAGCTAAGTCTGGTCCTCTGGACCCTCACATCAGCTGAGCAGGATGGTTGCTCAAAGGAGCAGAAATTAGCAAAAAACTTGATAACATTATCTAAATATGCAAAAAAAAAAAAAAAAAAAACAGTGACTGAAAAGTGTCGGCGTTGCTCTTTATTCGCCCAGAGCTCGTTGTTTGGTTTCACTTTGGATAGAAAAGAGATACACTGAAAAACGATGACAGACGCGCACTTTAAAGTTCCAAAACCAGTTTTAATTATTCATAAGTTTAAAAGTCACAGAATACATTTGTTATATTTTATAAGCCATATATATGATCCAAATGAGAAGACAGAGAGAGAGAGAGAGAGAGAGAGAGAGAGAGAGAGAGAAAGAGAGATAA
>JBBPBX010005143.1:51016-73310 GCA_038048925.1 Garcialebias charrua | reverse complement strand
TTGCACCTCATTCCCTTCCTTCAGGGAACATGAGTTATGGTGCATAACTTTCAGTTCCCTTTCAGTCATGTTCTCTCGGTGCAACATATGCTATGGGAACGTAATTCATTCACGCCCTTGAAATGCTCAGTAAAATGCATGCTAGTGTGAACGTCTGCCCTTGACCAGCAGGCATCTCAAGGCTACTTTCTACTGTGTGTTAGAAAGAACAGCCTGAGTGACATCACACGCAGTAACATCCAAACTGTAATGCTTTGCAAAAGTGTTTATTGAGCTCCAGTTCACCGTAGCACAAATGTCTGCAACTGGTACACCCTTGAACAGTGACCACGAAGTGGCCAAGCCCCTAGTAGAGTGAGCGTGCACTCCAGAGGGCACCTGTTGACCTTTGCTACTGTACGCCCTTTTAATGGCCTCAGTCACCCAATGTGAGAGGCGTTGTTTTGACAGGGCCTTTCCGGTAGCAGGTGTTGCAAAGCACACGAACAGTTGAATTGTTTTTCTCCATTCGGCTGTTCTCTGCATGTAAGTGCATAAAGCTCTCACGGGGCAGAGAGCCTACAGCCTTTCCTGTTCCTGAGTGAGGACAGGAGCAGGTGGAAAAGAGGAGAGATCAAAGTCCAGACTCCTATGGTTCAAGTCAATACCTTGGGGATGTATGCGGGATTAGGCCTTAGGGTGACCTTTGACCCGTCAGGTGCAAATCTGGTACACATTGGATGTACAAACAATGCATGGAGGTCACCCACGCGTTTCGCCGAGCAAAGGGCCAAGAGTAGAGCGGTTTTATAAGATAATAAATCGATGTTAACCTCGCTCAGTGGCTCGAATGGAGGATCACAGAGAGCCCTCAAGACCAAGCTAAGATCCCAACCAGGGGTCAGGGTCCTGCTGGATGGTTTCATTCTTAGCACACCCTTCATAAATCTTATTATGATTGGATGCGTACCAGGTGTCCTGTGTCCCCAGCCTTCATGACAGTCTAAAATTGCTGATAGGAAAACTTTAATCGTTGAGAAAGAACAACATTTTTCCATTAAATCCTGAAGGAAAGTCGGGAGCTGAGCCAGGTCGCATGAGTAAGAAATAATATTTCTTTCTGTGCACCAAGCTTCAAAGATACGCCACTTTTATGCGTAGAGAGACTATGTTAACCTAGCACGGACATTTTGGATGGTTTTTACCACATTTTCCGGCAGGCCTGATGCCATCAGCTTGTTCTTTTCTGCCAACAAGCTGGAATTTTTAACAGCTCTCAGCCTAAGCGGTGAGACTGCTTCTTCTGGTGAAAATAGTTTGACCCTGAAGAAGAGCAGTTGATGTATCCAGTTCCCCTCCAAGGGCCCTGGAAGCTGTGATCCCCTGGGGGTCAACCAAATTGGGGAGAAGGACTTCCTACCAATGTGCTACCAGTCTGCTCTGACCGAGAGTGATCGAGGACAGATGCAACCTGTCGTCCTTATTAGGCAAAAGTGGAGCAGAATGTTTGTTCTTTCTCTCCTTGTTTGGGGTCATGGGACTGAGAAACTGTGAGTTTTGTAAATGAGCAGATCTCTTGACCCCAATTTGTTTCCTGGATGGGTCTAGTTTACTGGTTCTCTGCCTTAACAGAGCGTTGGAGCCAGACAAATCACCCGGGGTCCGTGTTTCACCCGTTGGGGGAATATTGTTTAAGAGTAAAGCTAAACCAGCACAGTGAGAAAAGTCACATGCTGCCAGATCACTGCTTGGACATGGCGTGTCGTCCATTAATGATAAGGGGACAGCTGCAACGTGAGAACGTGGAGATTGATTCTTTGTGGTTGGCAGACTTTAAATTGTTTGGTGATAGAGAGCCCAGTGCCCTTCGAATAATAGGAAGAGGAATCTGATTCAGCTCTGATTTGTTTACACACAGCAGTTTGATCACAATTGCCTTTGTGAATGTGTGAAGCTTGTGGTTGCCTGCGGGCTTCTGACGTGCCCCCCCTCCATCGTTAGATTCTGTCGGCACGCCTCCCTGAGGCACGGACATGTCACGTGTTTGCTTGGTTAGTGTAATGACCGCTCCATCGTTCACAATGGAGCGGGGGCTGGAGCACGTGACCCCCCTCACCAGTCTCCATGAGGGTTGTGGGGCCTGTTTGCAGACGCCTCTGTGCCTGTCCATTGCAGACAAAGTAGAGGCACCTTGCTGGGGCTCATTGATTAGGCTAACACCCCGTGAGCCGTGAGAGAGGGGTGAGGAGACGGACCCCTCCCTTTATGACGGCTGGCAGGCCAGAGGGACCTGTTCTGCTGAAGTTATTTGTGTTGTTTTTTTTTTGTTTTTTTTAGAGTCAATAAAACAGAGAGAGGCTGTTTTATGAGCTCCATTTGTGCTTATGTGAAACGACATATATGAGTTTATGTCACTCACAGCAGGAAAAACATGATTTGTGCATGCAACAGAGTTACCAGTTTTTGTACCGTGATACAAATAAAGTCTGGACATGAAGGGATCATTCCCAGCACCACGTGGGTGGGTGATCGTGTAAAGTCAAGACGTGAACCTGGTTCATCAGGCACACTTTTGTCTGGTGTCCCGGTTCGCCGAAGAGGCCCTGTTTTGTCTGGCCGCCTGACGGGGGACAAACCTGTTCTTGCTCCATGCGTGTTCGGTCCGAGGTGGGCCAGACGGTGGTCTCTGCCGATGCTCGTCCTCGTACGTCGGCCACTTTTAAGGTAGGGCACGCATTGCCGAGCGGTGTCAAGGTTGTGCAGGTCTGCCTCCAGCAGACTCTCTGGGAGGGGCGAAGCTTCTCCTGGGAATGCCCACCCGGAGAGCTTCAGCCTGTTTGCGCCTTTGGTCCAGCTTGGTCTTAATTCGATCCAAAGCTTACCCAAACAATCCTGTCGGCTCTATCGAGTGGTGGAGAAAAGGCACCTTTTGTCCTTCGGGGAGATCCGTTAAAGTCATCCACAGATGGCATATTGCGATGACCACTTCCGCCATGCCTCTGCATTGAGCAACAGCGGCTGTTCCCATCATGCAGAGCACGAAGTCTGCCTAGGGATGTTGCACACAAGGAAATCACTGGAATTCCCCGAGTTCTGCTCTCACTGCCGTCGAATGTCGGCAGTAGTGAGGAAATGACGGGCTGACACGTTGGCCAAATCCATGGCTAGAAACGCGGCTCTAAATGTCGCACGTCGCACTACGGTGCTCGCTCCTGAACCGGAGCCAGAGAACGTGGACCTGGAATGCATTGGCCGAGTTAGAGAGGACAACATGTCGGACTCTTCAGCTGATGCCGAGGACTCGACGCCCGAAGTGTCCGACCAGGATGCCGAATATGGCCACAAGGGAGAAACTGTGGATTCCTCCCAGAACCTAGCGCAAATCCTCCAGGAACCGGACCTGTCGGTAACTGACTTGTTCGACTTTTGTCATAGAGCGGCGGATACACTGCAGGTCACGTGGCCAGACCCAACGTCTCGCCAACAGGCTACGAGGCTAGCGGTAAGCTACTTCTTCGCAAAACTGCAGACAACGTCGCAGAATATGCCTGTTTTCCCGGATTTCCTCATGGAGCTCAAACGCTCCTGGGCTGAACCCGGAGCTCCTATCATGCTGCCATTATCCCAACTCCTTGATGTGACGGGAATGGAGACAGAAGGCCTCGCTAACGCATCCCCGATAGAGGATACTTTGGCGGTTCACCTGGCTCCCACAACCACGGGGACGAAACCAACATTGTCCAGCAAAGACTGCCGCGCTTCGGAGAAACAACTCGAGAAGTGCTACAAGGCTCAGGGCCTCGCGGCCTGCGCAATGAATGCATCGACCATGGTGCAGGCGTACCTGGTGGAAAAACTCCAACATATCCAGGTAGCAAAGGACGAGCAGGCCGTAACTGAAGTCATGGAGGAGGCCCGCCGTGCCTCGGACCTCGTGCTCTGCATGATTAGGACAATAGCCATTTCACAAGGCAAGGCAATGGCGGAAATAGTTATCGCCCAGCGCCATCTTTGGCTAACTCTGTCGGACCTCCCAGAAAATCAGAGGTCCACGTTCCTCCAGCACCCCACTGAGTCGACAAGACTCTTCGGGGGAGCCCTGGAATGCGTCTAGGCCATACTGGAAAAAAGACGCAAATAGGCGGAAGCCCTCCGCAAGGGGTTGCCAAGAAAAAGCTTTGCACCCCCCAAAAGAAAACACACGTGGCCTACCACGGAAGAGATTCGCTGATAGCGGCGAAACCCAAAGGTGGGTGCCAGACCACCAGGGAGCGCTAAAGCGCTCATCCGCTTATAGCGGACCTAAACAATTTGTTAGCTTTAAGACTAACTTTTATAATTCATAAGCGGATTTGCACTATTTTTATTTAAAATGCAGTACAGCTAATAACTAATTATCTATCAGTAAAAACGAAAAAACTTATTTACGGGCTCTTAAATCAACCGGACGACTGCTAACAGACCATATCCTGTCAGCGCCGGATGTGGTCCGTGACAAAAAAGCATCCCCCTCAGTCTCTTGGCTAGAGAGAGCGCAGTTAGCAGCCAGTGTGTTACTCTGCAGCCTTATTGCTTGTTTTCGAAGAGTCAGACGAAGAGTTTTTAACATGGAGGGTGAACTTATGGATGTTTCTCAGCGGCCTACGCGACGCGTCTGGATTTAAAAAAGTAGTTCGCCATTTGCCCTCTTCAAAATGGCGGCGGCCACAGAAGCTAAGGACTTTCCAAGAAAACACGGTAAAAACAATTATTTCTTTGCTGAGAAAAAATATATTTCTTAGCTGACTTTATAGCACAAGGTTTTTCTGAGCTTAACCGGTTCACGAAATGGTCAAATCTGCTGGATTAAAAAAAGTAGTTCGCCATTTGCCCTGTTCAAAATGGCGGCCGCGACGGCCACAGAAGCTAAGGACTTTCCAAGAAAACACGGTAAAAACAATTATTTCTTTGCTGAGAAAAAATATATTTCTTAGCTGACTTTATAGCACAAGGTTTTTCTGAGCTTAACCGATTCACGAAATGGTCAAATCTGCTGGATTTAAAAAAGTAGTTCGCCATTTGCCCTGTTCAAAATGTCGGTTAGCGTGTTAGCATTAGCTTCCACTAGCATTGCTAATACATAAGCGCTTTTGAAATTGCGGACCTAAATAAATTAATAAGTGCTTTAGAAATAGCGGAACTAATTTTTGGATTAGCGCTGTCCAGCACTGGCAAAACCTTCCAGTACCGGCCGAGGACCTCTTCAGTGACCCGATGTGGTAAACAGACTCGAACCTGATGAAACAGGACAAACTGATGTTTTTACAGGTTTGCCCACCCACGTGGTACGGGAACCTAACTTCTTGAGCCCAGTCTCCTCTTGTAAAAAGTAGGGATGCACCGATCCACATCTCTCACTTCCGATCCGATCCGATACTCAGTGGTAGGCTTATGAACGCCAGAGAGCGCTAAAGCGCTAATCCGCTTACAGTGGACCTAAACTTTTTGTCAGCGTTTTTGTGGTTTGACTAACTTTTATAATTCATAAGCGGATTTGTGCTATTTTTATTTAAAATGCAGTACCGCTAATAACTAATTATCTATCAGTAAAAACCAATAAACTTATTTAGAGGCTCTTATTCTGGCTCTGTTGCTGCTAGTTTTACCTTTTTCCCCACCGTAAAGAGCAGAGAGGAGGGAGGGTTGGAGGGAGGGAGCAGAGCGGAGAACAGACTCGGATCTACCATGTAGGTAAATGATGCCGTTGCCTGGGGATCCCAATCAGCATGGGGCCCCGGCCCCGCCGCGCCCCGGCCAGTCACCTACATCCCTAACATTGATCCTGCTTGTTAATGTACATTTAACATAAAAATAATTATAGTTACGATGAAAACGATCATTAAATACGCAATTAAAAACCGGTCGATTTCTTTATCCCCCTACTAAAAATGGACTATTCCATCTTGACATCTTCCGGGTCAGAGGTGAACTCAGGGGCTAATTCTGTGGCTAGCTGTTTGTGCTGGGTACTTGGATAAATCCGCAGAGAACCCCGCTGTTTCAAGCCAAATTAACGCGGCCGGAGGATTTTATTGTGTGTTTTGTGTCGACCATTCGACGGTGAGTCGTTAGTTTTATGTATTTTAGTTACTTTTCATTAAATCTGTTGACTACCTATAGAATCTTGACATCTTCCGGGTCAGAGGTGAACTGGACGCTGAACTCTGTGTCCAGCTGGTTGTGCTGGGTTACTAATGGATAAATCCGCAGAGAACCCCGCTGTTTCAAGCCAAATTAACGCGGCCGGAGGATTTTATTGTGTGTTTTGTGTCGACCATTCGACGGTGAGTCGTTAGTTTTATGTATTTGGGTTACTTTTATGTATAAATGCGGTGGCGACACACCCGTGTATTTGAGATTTAAAAGTGGTTTTAGGGATTAAAAGATCATTCTATTTTTTGTTGATTTCGTGGCCGAATAGAATATATGTACGTAAAGTATTAAATAAATCCTTTGATTTTTGTAATTTCATCCTTTTAGGATCATTTTTGTTACTTTTCAGTTGGCAGTGTAGTGCAAATATTGCATAACGCTGCCGGCTATATATAAATATATATATATATATATATATATATATATATATATATATATATATATATATATATATATATATATATATATATATATATATATATATATATATATATATATATATATATAATATATAAATATATAAATAGCGGATTAGATTAGCTTCCCCTAATTTTCATAAGACATTTGTGCTTTTGAAATTGTGGACCTAAAAAAATTAATAAGCGTTTTAGAAATTGTGGAACAAATTTTTTCATTAGCGTTGCCCACCACTGCCGATACTTATTAACTCAGTATCGCCCGATACCTATACTTTTCTGATCCGATACTGTCCAGGTATGTGACTCTGTATAATGAAACTTTTGCACCCAAACTAATCATTATAACATTGTGTGAGACAAACCCAATGAAGACCAAAAAACATGCATGTTAGGCTGATTGGTGACTCTAAATTGACCCTAGGTGTGAGTGTGAGAGTGGATGGTTGTTTGGTGTGAGTGAGACAGGTCCCTCTTGTAAATGAGTCCCTGTGACTCAACGAGGCTAGCCTGTATAAATAAAGGTTGAATGAATGAATGAAAAATACACTTTTGAGCCTTACAATAGGGAACCCACTGACTTTAACAGCACACAGGACAGGAGGCAATTATACCACACACATGTTCTCCTTACTCATGGAGCAGCTGAAAAAACTAAAAAAGCGCTAAGCATGATGGAAAAGACAACACAACACTCCCCTTAACCAATAAGAGAGTGGATTATAGCTGGAAAACAGATTTAGCTGGAAAACTTTTCCAGCTAAATCTGGAAAACTAAAAACAACAGTAGCTCATGGCTCTCTGCTAAAGTTGGAAAACTACAAAAAACGCTAAGCATTATGGGAAAGACAACAAAATCCACTCTCTTATTGGTTAAGGGGAGTGGCTATGTTGTCTTTCCCATCATGTTTAGCGCTTTTTTAGTTTTTTCAGCTGCACCATGAGTAAGGAGAACATGTGTGTGGTATAATTGCCTCCTGTCCTATGTACTGTTAAAGTCAATGGGTTCCCTTTTGTAAGGCTTAATAGTGTCTTCATTGGGTTTATTTCACACAATGTTAAGAAGTGCAGTCACAGAATGTGATTGAACACAAGTGTTCTTTGAAGCTGGATCGGAAAAGTATCGGCAGGTTTGATCCGATACCCGATACATAAATAATGCTGGTATTTGATACCGATACCGATACTGGATCGGATCTGCCCCATCCCTAGTAAAAAACTACGAGGAGTGAGCGGTATGTGCGCACGCTCTAAATATGACTCAAATGTTGCATGTATAAACAAAACCAACACTGTTTCAGACATGTACAAAAATAAAGGTACCAAAGCAGAGATTGCCCTGGTTATTGACTCGAGTCCCATTTTCATAAACACACCATGTGGTCAAACCATGAACCACAGCAAGATACACGAGCCCTGCCAAAGACGGTCAGATCTCTCGATATCTTCTGTCTGGCCGACCAGACTGCTCAAGGAAGCGCAAGAGGGGTCAAGGGTCATCCCTCTGACGCTAAAACACGTCGAGCAACAGTTTAACATGCCCTCCAGGCTCAGCGCGCATGCACAGGCATGGGAAGCATGTTTACCAAATGATTGGGTCATGACAACGATACGTCATGGGCTCAAGTTGCAGTTTTCAAAAAGACCGCCCCGCTTCACAAGGGTGCTACAGTCTAAAATTAACCCCAAACGTGCACACGTGCTGAGGGAGGAAGTCTCAACAATGCTGCAAAAGGGAGTGATTAGCTTGGTCTCAGGACGCAAGCTATGCTCTGGTCACTACAGCAAATACTTCCTTGTGCCCAAAAAGGATCATTCCCTGAGGCCGATTCTGGATCTCAGGACTCTCAACAAGAGGATTAAAACATTCAAGTTTAAGATGCTTACACTACGGCAGGCCCTCCAGTCAGTGATACCTGGAGACTACGCGTGTACAGTGGATTTGAAAGATGCCTATTTTCATATAGGCATATGGAGGAAACACAGGAAGTTCCTCCGCTTTGCCTTCGAGGGAAACACTTATGAATTCAAAGCTTTACCCTTTGGTTTAAAGACTGCTCCGCGTACATTTACTAAATGTCTGGATGCAACCCTGACCCCTCTTAGGAATCAAGGACTTAGGGTCATGAAATACCTGGATGACCTGCTGATTCTGGCTGGAAGCAGAAAGCAGGCCCTGTCACACTCCTATAGGGCGATTTCTCACCTGGAGTCTCTTGGTTTTGTCATAAACCTACAAAAATGATATTTGGCCCCATCACGGGTTACCGTATTTTTGGGAGTACAGATTGACACCGTCCAATACAGAGCATGGCTCTCGAAGGAATGAGTTTCATCCATTTGTCGTTGCCTGGAAAGATTTAAACTGGACCAACGTGTCCCTGTGAAAACCTGCTAACGCCTTTTAGGCCTCTTGGTGGCAGCCATTCCCTGTGTGACTCATGCATTACTGAAAATGTGGCCCATGCAGCTGTGGCTGAACCAACAAATACAGCCCGACCTACCTAATCAGGTAGAGACGGTTGGGATAGATCCAGAGTGCCTGGAGGCCCTGGAACCCTGGAGAGATTTGTCTGTTTTCACGGAAGGGGTCTCATTGGGGAGGGTGTCATCTCGTGTGGTCATCACGACGGACGCCTCAAAAACAGGATGGGAGACGATCTGTAGAAATCGGAACGCCCACGGCCTTTGGAATGAACAGGAAGCAAGATTACATATTAACTTCTTGGAGTTGTTGGCCGTATTTCTGTCATTAAAATACTTATTCAACAAAGGTGAATAATATTCTGCATATTACTCAACAGGATATGTTGATTAGGACCACGGTGTCCTTCATCAACCGAGAGGGAGGGACAAGGTCCCCGGCCCTCCACGGACTGGTACAGAGGATGCTCAGATGGTGTGCTCCAAGAATCTTGTCACTTAGGGCAACTCATGTTCCTGGTGAACTGAATTATGGAGCGGACGCCCTCTCAAGAGGACCTCTTTTGGCGTCAGAATGGAGCATGAGCCCACGGATTGTGGGACAGGTCTGGTCACGATTTGGGAAAGCTTCTGTGGACCTGTTTGCCTGCAGGACTGGCTCACACTGTGACCTTTATTTCTCCTTGAAGGAAACAGATGCTCCATTGGGTATGGATGCTCTGGCACATGATTGGCCTGCAGGGGTGCTTTACTATGCCTTTCCACCTGTCCCTCTGATCGGGGCGACATTGGAACGGGTACGCCAGGGAGGTCTCTCCCTGATTCTCATAGCCCCTAGGTGGCCACAGAAAACGTGGTTCCCGGAGCTGATCTCAATGCTATCTGGGGTACCATGGCAACTGCCTTCTCACAGGGACCTACTGACTCAGGTGCATGGACAGCTTTTACACCCACGCCCAGAGTTATGGCAACTTTCAGCCTGACCTCTAAAGGGATCTGGCTGAGAGCCTAGGGCTTTGGTTGCTTTGTCCCAAAACAATTGGTAAAATACATATATATGTCCAATGGAAACATCACGTTGGTGCTTGTTACATTTGACATTTTTTCCTCTTAGCATGTGCTTTCTGCACTCCCTGTAGGAAGTAGCTGGGAGATGCCTGTCCTCTAGGACAGATGCTCTCACATGCACTTTGCTGAGCATTTCAAGGGCATGAATGGATTACGTTCCCATAGCAAGTATGTTGTACCGAGAGACCCACTGAAAGGGAACTGAAAGTTATGCACCATATCTCATGTTCCCTGAAGGAAGGGAATGAGGTGCAACATGTTTGGCCCTTTCAATGCTGAAAGCTTGGTGAAATGCAATTTTGAAGAAATATGGAGGGGCGCAAGCCGCTTAAGTACTCAGAGGGCGGGGCCTCTGGCGCGGCGGTGACGCCCTTGCCGTAAAGGCGTGAGTATGTTCCATCAGGTAATCGCGCGGGGGCGCAATTCCCATAGCAAGTATGTTGCACCTTGTTCCCTTCCTTCAGGGAACATGAGTTATGGTGCATAACTTTCAGGTTTGAGTGTCCCAATGATCCTAGGAGCTATGCTGTCAGGAGTTTCATGTCCCTAGAAGGCTCACCCAAGGCAGACAGGACCTAGTTGAGGGACCAGACAAAGTTTAGCCCAGAGACTTGAGGAAAATAAATGGAAACTGTGTTCCCTCACCCGGACATGGGTCACTGAGGCCCCACTCTGGAGCCGGGGCACACTGGCGAATACCAAGTGGCCGGGCTTTTACCCATGGAGTTTGGCCAGGTACAGCCCGAAGAGGAGACGTGGGTCTCCCTTCCCATGGGCTCACCACCTGTGGGAGGGACCAAAGAGTTTAGGTGCAATGTGGGATGGGTGGTGACTGAGGGTAGGGACCCTGACAGTCTGATCCTCGGCTACAGAAGCTGGCTATTGGGATGTGGAATGTTACCTCTCTGGTGGGGAAGGAGCCTGAACTGGTGTGTGAGGTTGAGAGGTTCCGGCTTGAAATAGTCGGACTCATCTTAACGCATGGGTCTGGCCATGGAACCAGTTTCCTTGAGAGGGGTTGGTCACTCTTCAACTCTGGAGTTGTCCCTGATGAAAGGCACCAAGCAGGAGTGGGCATACTTGTTGCCCCCCATCTTGATGCCTGTACATTGGGGTTCACCCCAGTGATTGAGAGGGTATCCTACCTCCACCTACATGTAGGGGGATGGGTTCTGACTGTTGTTTATGCTTGTGTGCCAAAAAACAGTTCAGATTACCCACCCTTTTTGGAGTCCTTGGAGGGGGTACTGGAGAGTGCGCCTCCTGGGAACTCCCTTGTTCTGCTGGGGGACTTCAACGCTCATGTGGGCAATGACCTGGAGGGGTGTAGTTAGGAGGAATGGCCCGCCGATCTGAACCCAAGTGGTGTTCTGTTATTGGACTTCTGTTCTCATCATGGATTGTCCATAACGAACACCATGTTCAGGCATAAATATAGCCATATGTGCTCTTGGCACCAGAACACCCTAGGCCGCAGTTTGATCTGCAACTTTGTTGTTGTCTTATCTGATCTGCATCTGCATGTCTTGAACACTCAGGTGAAGAGAGGGGCGGAGCTGTCCACTGACCAATACCTGGTGATGAGTTGGCTCTGATAGTGGGGGGGGGGATGTCGGTCAGACCTGGCAGACCCAAAGATTTTGTAAGGGTCTGCTGGGAACGTCTGGCAGTCTCCCGTGAGATGGAAATTTAACTCCCACCTCCGAGAGAGCTTCAAACATGTTCCAGGGGAGATGGGGGACATTGAGTCCAAGTGGGCCATGTTCCGCACCTCTATTGTCAAGGTGGCTTATCGGAGCTGTGGCTGCAAGGTTGTCAGTGCCTGTTGCGGTGGTAACCCTCAAACCCGGTGGTGGACACTGGTGGTGAAAAATGCTGTCTGACTGAAGAAGATACAAGATACAAGAGCTTTTATTAACATTGCACCAGTTCTCACCAATACAACGTGATAATGTATACACAGTCATCCAGAAGAGGGGTAGAGAATGTAAAGCTGTTGCTTATTCAAACACATGACATGTTCTTCAGCGCGGCCTCTCTCATCCGTCACGGGATGAAGGTCAAATCAGATATGGAAAAAGGAAAACACAATAGGTATCATTTGTGATATTCAAAAAAAGAATCTATCAAAGATTGCCTTAAGACACTCTATGATAAAGTCCCAAAAACTCTATCAGCATTAAGCACAACCAGACAAGACATTGTTGCAGTTTGACGACATGCAAGGAGATCAAAGAGTCTGTGAGTAACATTCAGATAAGCACAGTTCAGCAGTTGTTCAGCTTGGCGCTATCCGAGCGCACACACAGAGATCTCTGGTGGGGGGGGGGGAGGAGGTCAGCAAGGTCTCTTCAGCTCTACGACTCCAGGAGAATAGTTTCCAGACAGCCTTCTTTTCAAGGTCGTGTGCAGAAACCAGATTAGATAGTTCTTTTGTTTATCTTCAATCCAGGCCACAGTGTTCTTTTTGACTGCAGCCTTCCAAGTCCAGGTGCTGTTCAGGTCCAAAATCGCCGAATCATATGAGGTTCCGAGCTACGAACCCCCATCTGTGCCCTGATTGAGGCCGGGCGGCTGTAAACGAGTTCCAAAGCGCACCGCAGGTCCGCGGTGGTCTACCGCCGCTCCCATCGTGCGATTCAGTTCGTACAACAGCTGGGATGAGGAGCTCACAGCCCGGATCAGAGAATCTTGCTGATCAGGAAGTTTGGCCAGCGCGCTGATAGCCGCCGAAGTCTTCCTGAGCTTCCAGTAGCAGACAGCTCCGCTGACGCCAAAAAACAGAGCAGCTGCCACCAATATCCCAATAATCCACAAATCTTCCACGTCTTCGACAGACAAGACGGTCAAACACATAGGTTGCCACTGTCCCCACGAGTCCATCATGTATCCGACAGCGTGCGTGTCAGAGGGGCAGACCGCTTCTCCTGGCCCGGTCCGCTTCGTGGAAAAAATCTTATCTATAGAGGAAACAGCCCAATTTATTAAATCCATCGCAAATTGGTTCGAGTGAGCGCTGAAGAGTCACAGACGAGACAAAAAGCAAGCAGGGAGGAGGAAAGCTTAAGGAGGGTAGGAGCAAAAAGATATGCGACTTGCTTTGCCGAGAGCGGAAGTCTACATGTCCTATCAGGACTGTTTGGCCTATGGGACCCCAGAAGCAGCTTATGGGTACTGGCAGACCAAGCGACATGCGGCTTGGGTGGTCACTGAGGCAAAAACTCGGATGTAGGAGGAGTTCAGAGAGGCCATGGAGAATGGCTGCCATATGGTTTTGAGGTGATTCTGGTCCATCATCCGACGTCTCAGGGGAGGGAAGTGGTACGCCGCCAACACTATTTATAGAGGAGGTTGTGTACTACTGACGTCAACTTGGGATGTCGTGGGTCGGTGGGCAAAATGCTTAGAAGACCTCCTCAATCCCACTGGTACATCTTCCATTGAGGAAGCAGAGCCTGGGGAATTTTATCGGGCTCTCTAATCTCTGATGCAGAGGTCACTGAGATGGTTAAAAAGCTCCTCTGAAGCAGGGCCCCAGGGGTGGATGAGATTCGCCCGGAGTTCCTTAAGGCTCTGTATGTTGTGGGGTTGTGTTGACTTACATAACTCTGCAGTATTACGTGGACATCAGGGTCAGTTCCCCTTGATTGACAGACTGGGGTGGTGGTCCCTCTATTCAAAAAGGAGAAATGTAGAGTATGTTCCAACTACAGGTGGATCACATTCTTAAGCCTCCCTGATAAGGTATATTTGGGGGTTCTGGAGAGGAGGGTCCATTGGATACTCAAACGAGGAGCAGTATGGTTTTTGTCCTGGTCGTGGAACACTGGACCAGCTCTACAACCTCAGCAGGGTCCTAGAGGGTTCGTGGGAGTTTGTCCAACCAGTCAACATGTGCTTTGTGGACTTGAAGACATTTGACCGCATCCCTCGGCAAACCATGTGGGGGGTACTTTGGTGTATAGGGTACCAGGCCCTTTGATATGGGCTGTTAGGTCCCTGTACGACCGGTGTCAGAGCTTGGTCTGCATTGCCAGCAGTGTCGGGCTCGTTCCCAGTTAGAAACTGGACTCAGCCAAGGTTGCCCTTTGTCACCAATTATGTTCATAACTTTTATGGACAGAATTTCTAGGTGCAGCCAAGGTGCTGAGGAGATCTGTTGTGGTGGCCTTAGGATTGCTTCTCTGTTTTTTGCAGATTATGTGGTCCTATTGGCTTCATCAGGTCGTTGTCTACAGCTTTCGCTGGAGTGGTTCGCAGACGAGTGTGACGCGGCCGGGATGAGGATAAGTATACCTCCAAATCCGAGGCCATGGTCTTGAGCCGGAAACCGGTAGAGGGCTCTCTCCAGGCCGGGGAGGAGGTCCTGCCTCAAGTGAAGAAGTTAGAGTATCTTGGGATCTTGTTCACGAATGAGGGAAAAACGTAGTGTGAGATCAATAGGCGGATAGGTGCAGCGTCATCAGGGAAGCAGGCGCTGTACCGGTCTGTCGAGGTGAAGAGAGAGCTGAGTCAAAAGGTGAAGCTCTCAATTTATTGGTATCTATGTTCCTACCCTCATCTATGGTCATGAGCTTTGGGTTGTGATCAAAATAACGATATCACGGATAAAGGCCGAAATTAGTTTTCTCTGCAGGCTGTCTCGGCCCTCCCTTAGAGATAGGGTGAGAAGCTCGGTCATCCGGGAAGGACTCAGAGTAGAGCCACTGCTTCTCTACATCGAGAGGAGCCAGTTGAGGTGGCTCAAGCATCTGGTTAGGATGTCTCCTGGACGCCTCCCCGGTGAGATGTTCCGGGCACGTCCCAACGGGAAAAGACCCAGAGGAAGACCCAGGACATGCTAGAGGGACTGTTTCTTAGCTGGCCTAGGAAAGCCTTGGGATTCCCCTGGAGGAGCTGGCCCAAGATGCTGGGGAGAGGGAAGTCTGGGCCTACGTACTTAGGCTACTACCCCCATGACCCAACGCTGGATAAGTGGAAGAAAATGGATGGATGGAGGTGCTTATCAAAATGCTGTAACCAAATTTAAAGATTCTCTTCCATCATTTTCTTCCGTCTTGCAGAGTAATAAATCAGAAAGCAGTGATTTAGATAATCTAGTTGATAATTTTACAACTACTTTGCAAACTTAACTTGATAAAACTGCTCTGCTGAACTTAATCAATCAGAAGAACTTAGCTCCTTGGCTCAATTCTGAGTTACGTACTTTAAAAGAGACATCTAGAAAGCTAGTAAGAAAATGGCGCTGCACTAACGTTGAGGAATCTTACTTATCCTGGAGAAATAGCCTGCTCACATACAAAAAAGCACTCTGTAATGCTAGAACTTTATATTCTTCATCTTTAATTGAGGAGAATAAAAATAACCCCAGGTTCATTTTCAGTACCATAGCTGGTCTAATGAAAAAAATCCTCTCTCTGTTAATTCATGTCTCACTACAACTAATGGAGTTAATAAAGTTAACTTAGGTTCGGGAGCAGGGCCACGCCCAAATCACGCCTCCAATTATCCCACGCAACCTACTTATACCTCGCTCACCTATTCATCTAATCTCAGTTCGTTACGATTTGTCGATGGCGCTTCTACTCACCATGGACGACGCTTCTTCTTTCGTCCTTCACTCTGTTTCCGAGGGTCTCTTCGGAGTTCCATCCGCCGTTGACGAGTCCCCTCCTGCTGTTGCCAGTCGGGCTCCAGGCTCTGTTTTTGCAACTCAGCTAAGTATTTTCAATCCTCGGACTCGGTCCCTAACTATTTCATTTACTGTTTCTCACCCTTCCGGGGTCTCTCCGCCACTCGCATCTGTTTCTCGTTTCTGGTCGGCCCGAGGCATCAGTCAACATGCTCGTTTTCCTGGTCCTCAGCGTCCCTCACCGGCTCTCAGTCCGACCGCTTCTCTGCGTTCCTCTTCCAGTGTTATTCCAACACGCCAGCTTCTCGAACCGTGTACCGTTGCCAGCTTTCGGCGCTCTCTCCGCTGAATGGGTATCCCTTTCGGCGGTCTGACAAGGGATTGTGTCTCTTTCAGCTCCTTTCCTCCTCGGCGCCTCGACTGCCACCAACTTTACCGTCATCTGAACTGCCCGTGGCCGCGACTTATGTTCCAGCTTCCGCTTCCGCTTCCAATCTGTGTTGCCAGATCTCGCGACAAAAACAAGCGACCAGCCCAACCCAAGCCCAACTGGCTGCCCACCCCTTTGTGTACACCGACGGCCAATTTTTGTCAGTATGCTTTTTTTGGGGCATTACTGTACATATAACCAGCAACGTTTTGCTAGCTTAACACTTTGAAGAACTTATCCACTCTAAAACTAAATGATAAAATACATTAGAATTGATATCAATAAACCATAAATGATAGAATATAAATAAATTACATTTTGCATACTTACACAACTTAATCCCATGAAACCGCTTTGGAATCGTTTGCAGAGTGTTGACAACGTTGGACATTGACAACAGAATCTGAAGGATGCGTACAAATTAAAAAATACATAAAAACTAAGATAAGTGGAATAAAACCTGTATGGTAATCTCATAGTTGAGCTACGTCAACATACTACTTTCTTTAATCTCTATCCTGAATCATGCTTAAGTGTGCGCTCTGTCTCCCATTCTTTATTATATTTTCCCGTATTTCTCATATTTATTGTAGCAAATTTTAGCGTGGTCTTGTCACTCTAGACAAAGAATAAAGTGCTAAGATTAACAAGCCCAAGCAAGCGGCTTGGCATTTCAAACAAGCCCAAGACACCACAACGATCGACTCGCCGAATTTATGTGCATCTGTAGAAAATAACAGGCTCACATTTGCTTAAAGCAGACTTTGCTGCTATTCTTCCAACGTCTACCGTGACGGCATTCCGTCATCGACTGCAGGACTTCCTGTCATGGCGACAGCTCCCCCAGTGGGAGCCAGGTTACATTACCGCCTGTACCCGTGACCTCTTTATCAGTACTTTCTCAGCTTTTTCCGACGTCTTTCGGTCCCGCCTTCGCAGGCTCTACGTAATCACCACCCATCCCTCCATCATCATTCTCTTCTTCCAATCATTCCAATCCGGTTTCGACTTCTTTTCCATTGCCCACGG
The DNA here is from genome assembly GCA_038048925.1 of Garcialebias charrua. Lineage (NCBI taxonomy): Eukaryota > Metazoa > Chordata > Actinopteri > Cyprinodontiformes > Rivulidae > Garcialebias > Garcialebias charrua. The sequence goes on along the minus strand of JBBPBX010005143.1, from coordinate 56,140 downwards.
CTTCGGCTCGGACATCTGCTCCGAGCGACCGCAGGGCCTTCCATCGTGGCGGCAGCTCCCTCCTGTGGGTGCCAAGTCACATTACCACCTGTACCGCAACCTCTTTATCTGTACTTCCCCTGCTTTCTCCAACGTCTTTCGGTCCCGGCCTTCGCAGGCTTCGCAGCGTCACCATCCATCCCTCCATCTACACTCCCTTCTTCCCATCTTTCCAATCTGGTTTCAGCTGCTTTTCAACCGCTCGCGGCTTCGCCTCGGACACCTGCTCCAGGATCCCGCAGGACCTTCTGTCATGGCGAGTGCTCCCCCCAGTGGGAGCCAGGTCACATTGCCGGTCGTACCCGCAACCTCTTTATCGGAACTTCCCCAGCTACTCTACCCCCTCCACTCTTCCCATGCCTCCTTTCTCATTGGCTCCCCGTGCAGGGGTCTTCGCATCACACGCCCTTTCGCACTCTCCTTCGGCGACCTCCGTTCGCTCTATTCGTCCCTCCTTCCTCCCGTCCCCTCATCCTTTCGCCCCTATTTCCTTCCTTCATCCTTACATCCCTCACCCCTCCGTCCCTTCATCCCTACTTCCCCTCATCCCTACATCCCTCACCCCTTCATCCCTTCATCCTTATGTCCCTCACCCCTCCATCCCTTCATCCCTACTTCCCCTCATCCTTACGTCTCTTTCCTTCATCCCCACGTCCCTTCATCCCCTCCTCCCTTCTCCCATACTTCCTCCTTCATCCCGTCATCCCTTCCTCCCTACAACCCCTCATCCCTCATCCATCCATCATCTTCAATGCACTTTCTCGCGGCCTCAGCTGACACAACATGCTGAACGTCATCACTAGTTGTCGTCATCCTCTTCATCATGGTGATTTCACACAGCCTCTGCTTACCTATGTGCTAACCATCGTCATCCTCGTCGTCACGGTGCTCTCACGCAGCCGTTGCGTCGCAAAGTGTTGACCTGCCTAACACAGGCGATCAGATTTTCATCCCCTCATCCCTTCCTCCCTACGGCCCCTCATCCCTCATCCCTCGTCCCTCATCTTTTCATCGTTTTCTGAGCGCTCGACGCGGCCTCGGCTGTCACGAGTTGCTGTGCATTGTCAATCGTCATCCTCATCGTTTAAGTGCTTCGCACGGCCGCTGCCGTACCTATGTGCTGACCATTCATCATCATCCTCGTCATCTCTGTGCTTTCACTCAGCCACAGCTGTAACGACGTGCTGTCCATCTTCTTCGTTATCTTCTTAGCGCTTTCGCACGGCCAAAGGCGCTTTCACGCAGCCACTGCTGTAACGAAGTGCTGACCTTCATCTTCTTTATCTTCGAGGCGCTTTCACCCAGCCACAGCTGTTCCGACGTGCTGACCATCGTCATCTTCTTCTTCATCAGTGTTCTCACGCAGCCGCGACGTTGCAAAGTGTTGGCCGTCGTCTTCATCGTCTTCTTCTTCTTTGTCATCGTCGACGTCTTCGTCATTTTCGTGGTCATCGTCTTCATCATTGTCATCTTCCTTTGTCCTTTCGGCTTAGCTCCTTGCTCCCCATCCGCTTCTTATCGCAGCGGAACAGTTTCTCCCGCTTTCCACGTGGTTTGCCATCTTCCATTGTTCTTCTCTCGACATCGTATCGCTCCGTCTGTTCGTTGCCTATTCTCGCTCCGCCCTCTAAATCCGTATTTCTACCTTCCGGACTTGCTTGTCCGACATGGATTTCATTTCCAGCTCGCGAGCGTCTCTGTTCGGTTTCCTTCGGTTTCTTATGGGGTTCCTCGTCCTTGCGTTCCTTTGGGGTCTTGAATGGTCGGAATCATCCACACTGATAACATTACAGTCGTGGACATGATTAACAAGGCCGTTCTCACTCTCTAGTTATCCTGCAGTTTATTCGCAAATTAACTCTAATCTCAGCCCAACATCAGTTCTTGCTCCGAGCCTACTTGGCATACATCCGCAACAACCTCAGTGACTTATTCCAAGCTCACACATGTCCTTGTTTTATTTAATCCAGCGACTTTTGGGGTTCATCGTTCGGGCTCGGGAAGGAAAACAAGTGAACCGTTCCCGAAGGCCTAACCCCACGCAAGTCTTCTCATCCCAAGCCCTTCAGCACTCTCCTCGGACAACATCCTTCAGCTCCACTCATCCCTTCATCCCCTCATCCCTACTTCCATATTCCCTTCATCTACTCATCTATACATCCATCCTCTCCTACATTCATTCATCCCCTCATCCCTCCATCCCTTCCTATCATCCCTACTTCCATATTCCCTTCATCTACTCATCCCTACTTTCATCCTCTCCTACATTCATTCATCCCTTCATCCCTCCATCCCTTCCTATCATCGCTACTTCCATATTCCCTTCATCTACTCATCCCTACATTCATCCTCTCCTACATTCATTCATCCCCTCATCCCTCCATCCCTACATCCCTTCCAATCATCCCTACTTCCATCTTCCCTTCATCTACTCATCCCTACTTCTCTCCTACATTCATTCATCCCTTCATCCCCTCATCCCTCCATCCCTACATCCCTTCCTATCAGCTTTCCTACATCCCCTTTCTTCCCTCATCCCTACAACCACTCATCCCTTCATCCCTCATCTTTTCATCAATAAAACAACTTAAACTTGTGTTTTGTGGCGTGGTTCCTTGCTAATGAATAAGCAGTGATGACTTCATATGATTCTTTATAAATAAAATTGTTTCAATTCTGTTTAATTTCAAACCAAAATTCGTAGTATCGCCTCTGGTTCTGTGTCAGATGAGACAACTTTAAAAATGTCACTAGAACCTGAGTTAGATTGGACTGTTTTTGTCCCATTGAGCTCTCTGAATTGTAAAAAACAGTAGCTTCATCGAAACCATACACAAGTCTGCTGGATCCTATCCCAACCAGACTATTCAAAAACATGTTTCCCTTGATTACTAACCCCATCTTGGATCTGCTTAATGTGTCTCTAATAAACGAGTATGTACCACAGAGCCTTAAGATTGCTATAATTAAACCTTTACTTAAGAAACATAGCATTTACTCACGAAAATGAGACCCCCTGGTTCATCTCTGCAGTGTTCATAACAATAGGCAGAGGTCACCAGCCAATCACAATAGATTAAATATTTCCTAAATAAAATATATAGTACTGTACTGTATTTGCATCATGTGCAATTTGAAAATGTGGCCAAGAGAAACAAACATGATCACTGCCTGCTGTATATGAAAGGGACAGCAGCAAGAACAGAGGCCAAACTTCCAAGACAATAAAAGCAGAGCAGGACTAAAGGCCTGCAAAATATTAACAGCTACCATTTTCAGTGAGCACATGCACACAGCCAACATACTTCCTCAAAAGGTGGAAGTGAGCCAACATGCTTGGTGGCCAGGTTGACCCCTTGTCTTGCTCGGCTGTCTATTAGTGGAGACAGAAAAGAGCCAGGGGAGGAGGTGAGGCAGGAGAGATTTGGGAGGAGGACCAGGAGGATAAAAAGGAGAATACAACAGACTGCCAGGTCAGTGTGTGGTAGATCAGAGTAAGTCCTCGGGCTCTGTCACAACTGATGCCTCTGTCATTGTTGCTGTCGGATGATGACAGGACAGAAAAGCAGGAATTGTTTGGGTTAGAAAGACCACAGCTGCTTATGGGTAGAAAAAGAACAATGCAGTTTAAGTTGTAATTGTGTCATTTTTGTTAAACAAGGTTGCATACTGCAACAGCTTGCATTTTTAGTTTAAGTTAGAGATACATCAGACAGACAATTGACTTGGGTCTATACTGGTCCTGTTAGACCTCAGTGCTGCATCTGATACACTTGATCACAAGATTTTAACACAGATGCTTGAATGTAATGTTTTGATCAAAGGAACAGCTCTAAAATGGTTTAAATCATATTTATTTGATAAATTTGTTTGTAAATGTAAATAGTGAAACTTCTTCACAAATCAAAGTTAGTTGTGGAGTTCCTTAGGGTTCATTGCTTGGACAAATACTCTTTACTTTATATATGTTTCCATTAGGTACACTTATTAAACAGCATGGGATAAATGTTCATTGTTATGCTGATGATACACAGTTATATTTGTCCATGAAACCTAATTAATCCAATCAATTACTTAGATTACAATCATGTTTTAAAGACAGAAATACCTGGATGACATTCATTTTCTGCTTTTAAACACAGAAAAGACAGAGCTTGTGGTTTTTGGACCCGAGCATCTTGGGGATAAAGTTTGTAGTGTTTCACTTTCTCTGGATGTCATTAATTTGACCTCCAGTTCTAGTAAAAAAAAACAACCTTGGTGTTGTTTTTTAATCAGGATATGTCTTTTAACGCCCACATTAAAATGCACATATAGCTACCAATCTGAGCTCCTTCTTGATTTTATGCAATACATCTGCTTTGCGGTGCCATAATACAGCAAATGTATACAGATATTATTAATCCGTCCCGATATTAGCAAATAATCCAGTCATACCATTCCATCAGCTTTCTTTTTCCTCTCTAACTTTTACCCCACCCTTCTACCAGTGGTGGCTGGTCAATTTTTTCCATGAGGGGTCGCCATCTAGTGGTCATAAAAAAGGTACTACCAAAAAATGAAAAACCTCACACTTCTTTTTAAATTTGATACACAAATATATTTGTCCATGAATAAAATCAATCAGCTACTTAGACCACAAGCATGTTTTAAAGACATAAAAACCTGGATTACCCTCAATTTTCTGTTTCTGAACACAGATAAGACTGAGGTTTTAGTTTTTGGACCTGAGCATCTTAGGAATTAATTTTTCAGTCTTTCTCCCTCCTTAGATGGCATTAATCTGGCCTCCAGTCTAATGTTAAAAATCTTGATGTTATTTGTGATCAGGACATGTCTTTTATCCCCCACATTAAAAATGTTACTAGAACTGCCTTCTTCCACCTGTGTAAATCACTAAAATTAAAAACATCTGATCTAAAAATGATGCAGAAAAACTGGTTCATGCAACTGTCATATCTAGACTGGACTACTGCAATGGTTTATCTGGGTGTCCAAATACGTCTTGAAAACATCTTCAGTTAATCCAAAATGCTGCTGCCACGGTGGCCAGAGTGTATGTATATATATATATATATATATATA
>JBBPBX010005143.1:37821-50938 GCA_038048925.1 Garcialebias charrua | reverse complement strand
ATATATACACATCCTTAGATTCAAACAGCCTTATACGGACATCAATTGGTCAAAAAAAATGGTACTAAGCCCTTGGCTTATGAATAATTATTGCTCTTTTTTGTAGTATTCAGAGTTTATTGTTGTTCGCACCACATGTGGTGGAACTAAATTATGTACACAGGGTTCCAGTTACATCTAGCAATAAAATGTAAAAGAAACACTGTAATAAGATCCAAGATGTAAACTAAACCAAAAATGATACTGAGCATGGACTTTGTTGATAACTAAATATACACTAAGCACTAGTAGTACAAAAACAATATGCCGAACAGCAGCACAAGCATGAGTCTGTGAGCAGATTGTTAATGTCTGTAGTAGTTTTGTAATTTTTTTATTAATAATAAAAATTACAAAACTTTAAAAAGCTACAAAAAATCCTAATAATTCAGATAATCACTGTGAATAAATCTCATCATGCTGCTGATTTATTTCACGCTGCTGTGTTCATTCATACTCATCTGCTCACACAGACTCATGTTCGTCCTGTTGTTCAGCGTATTGTTTTTGTACTACTAGTGCTTAGTGTGTTTTTAGTTATCGTTTTTCTTGGTTCATATCTTAGATCTTATTACCATTTTTCTTTTACATTTTATACTATTCTTGGATGTAACTGGGACCCTGTGTACTGGGTTGCTAGCTCAGAAAAAATATTATCCAAACTATCAAAAAATAAATAAGGGACGCAATATGGCGAGGCAAGCCGACACCATTACTTTCACCCCTACCAGCGTGATGATTCACTCCTCCCTCCCCATCTGCTTTTCTCGCTCTGAAATTAACCTGGATTTAATTGGATGCATGTTTTTGAATGGTAAAAATATGTGTAGAACGTTAATTATTACACAGTTTAATAATTTATTTTGAGTGCAAATAAAATTACCAGGGTAAAATATTTCTCAAAATAATTCACATTTCTTAAACATTATTTTGTTCTGCTTAGCTTAAAACAGTATTAACAGAAAACAATAAGAACATTTGTATAATAATGCATTTAGTGTAAACAATAAAGTTTGTAGGAGATTTGTAAACAAACACATTGTGCCTCAAAAGCCATGAGTTTCCATGTGTATCAAAAAAGAACTTGTGAACTAAAAAGGGCAATGCTCCATCATGTGGAGTCAACCTGTTTCTTCCATTTGTATTTGTGTAGAACTCGTGCTGCAGTAAGGAGTGGTTTGTTTTTCAGAGCCTAAGAGTAAAACTCTGAGCAAGACATTTCATCATTTAGATTAACAATGAGCTCATATATAATTATTTCAGAAGAACATTTGATTCGCACATCAGTCCACTTATTTTGCATGAGAGAAAATAATTTCCACAAATCCTGTGAAAGTTGGGATGAAGACAAAGGATACAACAGCTGGATGTTGGAGAGGTCAGCTGCCTGAAGACTTGATCCACCTCTCCGCTGTTTCCTTGGACTGCCACCTTCTCCTGAGCTTCTGTGGTGAGGTGCTGCAGTCACACATTACGTCAAAAATACACTACACGCGGCTCCGCTCCGCCCCGCTCCGCAGGTCGCAGCTGTGCGAGTCCAATTTCCACTACCTGCGCTCAGCTCAGGTCCGAGTGGATGCGCTGCTCCGAGACGCATGCGCGGGAATTGCGAGATCGCGCGATAAATCAAGTGATAAATAAGTAAGTCAGAACAAAACAATTCACTCGGTGGAAGAAAGAGAACAACTGTAGATACTGCTGCCTTGATATTCTCTCGTAAATGAGCTACAGGACATGGTTTGAGCAACAGGAAGTGATGTATTACATTTCAGAATAAAATACTTTATTTATTTCTTGTATTTCTTTTTATTTCTTGTATTGCGTTTGTAGGCGTAGTCATAAATGATAGTTTGACAGCATTTTTGTACAAATAAATCCGTATAGAGCTAGGATTAGTCCGCCCGTGGTGATTTTATTTTGTAAATACGGAAGTTGTGCTCGTTCCTTTTCCTGTTGGTGCGACGTAATCTTCAAAAGTTGACTCCGGCACAGCTCCGGCGTCCGGCAGAAATAGAAAAATTTCTAATTTTGACGGACTGCCGTCCGCTCTCCGCAGCTCGCCGCCGCCGTGCGGAGCCAGTGTAAATTCTGTCATTGATTATAATGGGTGCGTATTTGCTGCGGAGGTCGGACCGGAGCGGGCGGAGCTGCAACGCGTGTAGTATTTTTGGCGTATCTCATGAAGCTCATCCATAGACATGCTTACGCCAAAAATACACTACACGCGGCTCCGCTCCGCCCCGCTCCGCAGGTCGCAGCTGTGCGAGTCCAATTTCCACTTCCTCCGCTCAGCTCAGGTCCGACTGGATGCGCCGCTCCGAGACGCATGCGCGGGAATTGCGAGATTGCGCAATAAATCAAGTGATAAATAAGTAAGTCAGAACAAAACAATTCACTCGGTGGAAGAAGGAGAACAACTGTAGATACTGCTGCTTTGATATTCTCTCGTAAATGAGCTACAGGACATGGTTTGAGCAACAGGAAGTGATGTATTACATTTCAGAATAAAATACTTTATTTATTTCTTGTATTTCTTTTTATTTCTTGTATTGCGTTTGTAGGCGTAGTCATAAATGATAGTTTGACAGCATTTTTGTACAAATAAATCCGTATAGAGCTAGGATTAGTCCGCCCGTGGTGATTTTATTTTGTAAATACGGAAGTTGTGCTCGTTCCTTTTCCTGTTGGTGCGACGTAATCTTCAAAAGTTGACTCCGGCACAGCTCCGGCGTCCGGCAGAAATAGAAAAATTTCTAATTTTGACGGACTGCCGTCCGCTCTCCGCAGCTCGCCGCCGCCGTGCGGAGCCAGTGTAAATTCTGTCATTGATTATAATGGGTGCGTATTTGCTGCGGAGGTCGGACCGGAGCGGGGCGGAGCTGCAACGCGTGTAGTGTATTTTTGGCGTTAGTCTGCCAAAAGGAGTTAAAAGTTTTATGATCCGAGTTCACCAGAGGCACACCGGTCATGGACAGTGTACAGCTCAATAAATGGGAACAAATATTTTATCTTTAGAATTTTGCATCATATCCTAACTACCTTTTGAAATTACTTTAATACATCATATATACAGTAGTATAAACTGTCAAAACATTTTTTTTAAAGATGTGTATAAGTATGCATATGTTTGTATACTGTAAAGTAAGTTTGATCATGCATTCATATTTGGAGGAGTGGTGGAGAAGTGGTTAGAGACGGTGGGCCTGTGATCGGAAAATAGCCAGTTCAAGCCCCGGTACCGACAACATAAAAAAAAATGTGGATGGAAAAAGGTGAAACACCCACACCTGCCTCTACCCTCTTTCGCCCCACTCTGGGCCCCTGAGCAAGGTCCTTAACCCCCACCATCTGCTCCCTGACATGTCTCTCTTGAAAATGAGTTCTCGTGGTTCAATGAGACTACCTGGATAAATAAAGGGTAAATGAAAAAAAAAATACATATATCAGGTGTATCCATCTGTATATAACTATCATTAATAAAACATGGTTCATCTTCACCTTGTTTGAGACATCGGTGTGAAGAGAGAAAGGGAGTGGGCTGCTTCCACTTTACAATTTTTGGACCACTCCTTCTATTACATTCTGTTATCATTATTATAGTAATACAAGTTCATAATATAAACATAATCAAGCTCATTTTTTGAGTACCGGTTCTCTTACATATTCCTAATATTAAAGGCACCTTAGCATATACTGTATAGCATTTCACCATATAAATGTCCCTTAAATGTTTCAATGTTAATAGGAGCTAGTTACTTGCAAGATGTTTTGTTTTCATTCTCTCGATCAATACAGTGTTAAGAAATAGTATAACACCATCAGTGACATTTAGTATATACACTTATTAATGTTTGATACATTTTTTTATAAGCAAATTCAAATAAATGTAGCCAACAGAGTCCAACACAATAACCTGGAGGCTAGCGCTAGCATGCTAACTCCACAAACAAACAAAGAAAAAAACAAGCTCACCAGTTCCCACTTGCAGTCAGCTGAAGTTTTTTTTCACAAACAGAGCCATCTAAAAGTTGAGAGGCATATCAGTCAGGAATGGTAATATAATAATATAAGCATTAAATAAAGGCTAGCATTAGCATGCTAGCTCCAGAAACAAACTCACCAGTTCCAACTTTTAGAATAAACAGTCAGCTGAAGGTTTTTTCACAAACAGAGACTTCTAAAAGTTGAGAGGCATATCAGTCAGGAATGGCAAATAGACATTAGATAAAGGGCTTTCAATGATTCAAAACCTACTTGCAGCCAGCTTGCTTGAGTCACTACACGGCTCATTTCCCAGACCAAAAAAAAAAAAGACCGGAAGCACATGATCGGTAGGTACAGCTCACGTTGGACGTGCCATGGGCACAGAAATCTGCACCCAGCATTTTCCAATTCTTTTGTAACGTTGTGGAATAACCGCGCATGCGCCATTTTTAACGAGAGTCTATGGATAAGATTTGTGCACCCCATGACCGGAAATACGTCACCAATAAGAAAATGTTTTTTGAAACAAACAATATAACTCATCATTACCTATCAAATATTTATCCTACACAACTAAAAACATATACATATATTTTGAAATATTTTTATTTTATTATTTCATTTTTTTTAAGTCTTCAATGTAAAATGGTGAATAGCTATAGAAGTTCCAGTGGGACGGCGCCCTAGCGCCCCCTACTGGTCGGCCTCCCCCGCCCGCTACTGTGATGTCAGTCATATGACAGTGTTGATGTGAGATGTAAACACCAACTCAGAGCTGAAGAAGCCGTTATAAGAGATAAGAGATAAGAGATTTTTTTATTAACATTGCACCAGTTAATTAATACAACGTGATTATGTATACACAGTCTTCCAGAAGAGGGAGAGTATGTAAAGCTGCAGCATATTCAAACACATGACATGTTCTTCTGCGCGGCCGCACTCATCCGTCTCCGGATGAAGGTCAAACAGATATGGAAAAAGGAAAAACACAATAGGTATCATTTGTGATATTCAAAAAAAGAATCTATCAAAGATTGCCTTAAGACACTCTATGATAAAGTCCCAAAAACTCTATCAGCAATAAGCACAACCAGACAAGACATTGTTGCAGTTTTGACGACATGCAAGGAGATCAAAAGAGTCTGTGGGCAACATTCAGATAGCACAGTTCAAAGTCAGTCTTTCGGACGAAAGACGAAACGTTTCTACATTTTTTTTGCTTTGTTTTGTTTTGTTTTTTGAATTTCCAGAGGACCAGACTTAGCTTTTTTGGATTTTTCTACCTGGATTAATGAGCATGCATCAGGGAACTCAGAGATAACTATCTGTTACGATTTTATTGAAACTTAGAACAGGTCTAGAACTGATAACTCTTTGGAGCTAAACTTACGAAAAATTGTCACTACAGCCAATTGAGCTTATGAAACACTAAAAGTGCTATAAGTCATTCAATTTTACAGATATGGAACTGAAGTTTGTCGTAGTAGCTGAGAGTCATTCAAACAAGCATTGGGCAATTTGTATTACTTAACATTAAAATACACTTTTTTTCTATTTTAAAATGCATTCAAACCAAACCTACAATTAAACTTTTACCAAGATAAACAGCACACCAGACTCCCCTTTTTTTCCTCCATAGATTTTATTACATTATTTATTAGGGGGGGGGAAAAGTTCAACTTAGACAGTAAACAGTAAATATAATGCCGACAAAAAAATAACTAAGGTCATGCAAAGGCAGATGCCTGAAGTGGCACATCACACCTTCGCTGACAGGCAAAACAAGAAATCCTGCATTAAATTCTCCCCTCATGCATTTCAAACATAACTGAGCAACTACACCCACACATACATAGCAGGGACATTTACATCACCGTTATACCAATTAGCTGCCTTCACACTTGGCTAGTTATCTTGTATGCTGGTAAAAAGTTCCATCTGTTTATGTATCACATCTTCGTGTTCCTCATAGCAGCTTTCACAGGTCATTTAACTTGCCAGAAGGGAGTCAAGCTTCCACAAAGCCCCCAAAACAACTCTATTGTCACTGTGTCATTGTGGAAAACTGCAGTAACAGGCATTGTGTAGCTAAAGGTGGCTGGTGCAGATGTTCAATTTGACAAGACTGACGTTTTACCATTCAGCTGCTGTCCATGTGTATAATGGAGGATTGAGGTCACTCAGAAAACAAGGAAACTGAGTTTTTTTACATTAAGATTAACATGTGAATGTTGAGGTTGAGGTGTATATATTATTGTGTCAACATTGCAACCTATTTCTACCAATAAAAATGGTTTCACCAGTTTGATAGACAGGAAATAAATGCAATGTTGGCACTTAATACACTATCAAGTAACACGGTTTGTAGATAATGTTGACCCCAAGTGAGGAGACTGAGGAAAAGACAGAGCAAGGCATCCAAAAGATGTCTTTATTTACCAGTGTTGATGTGCAGGACTGGAAGGGAAAAAGGACAAGGTGGGTACTCTTGTAATTCTTCAGGTTTAGATGAATGATGCATTTGTTTTGAAGATGGTCTTTCTTACCGGTGTTTGTGTTTGTAGATGGAACTGGAGAGGAGGGAGACGAGGTCCTAGATTTCCACAGGAGAGTAGGTGATCCAGAGGAGGTGAGTTCTCTGGACGTGTACCGTATTCGTCGGCCTATAAGTCGCACCGGAGTATAAGTCGCACCAGCCAAATATGCCAAATTAAATGGAAAAATCAACGTATAGGTCGCACCGGCCTATAAGTCGCACCGGCCTATAGGTCGCACCTCACGTGAGCTGGTGTTTTGCCCAAAATGGACTGGCTGCCAAATTGTTTGGAAGGACTTTTGACAAGATTATCACATTAAAACTACAGTATTTTGTTTTATGTGTCTTCATTAATAAATGAACATTATTTTGGACTGGCTGCCAAATTTTTTGGAAGGACTTTTGACAAGATTATCACATTAAAACTACAGTATTTTGTTTTATGTGTCTTAATTAATAAATGAACATTATTTTGGACTGGCTGCCAATTTTTTTAGAAGGACTTTTGACAAGATTATCACATTAAAACTACAGTATTTTGTTTTATGTGTCTTAATTAATAAATGAACATTATTTTGGACTGGCTGCCAATTTATTTAGAAGGACTTTTGACAAGATTATCACATTAAAACTACAGTATTTTGTTTTATGTGTCTTAATTAATAAATGAACATTATTTTGGACTGGCTGCCAAATTGTTTTTAGCTGACATTACAGTAAAAAACGTGTCTCAGTTTAAAATGATGACAGAAACAGATACTGTATTTATTTTATGGCTTTTATTTATTCATTCAAAACCATTGAAGTCTTCATCTTCTGTGTCACTGCACCATTTTTGGACCAGGCAGATGTCAACAGTGTAGGTACTGTAAAGGGTTTCTTAGCGCCCATAGCGGCCGAAACTGGTACTGCACCATTTTTGGAGCTTTTGACCAAAGTCACATTATGACCAAAATGTTGGAAAAATCGACGTATAAGTCGCACCGGCCTATAAGTCGCAGGGCTTAGAAATGTGGGCAAAAAGGTGCAAAAAGGTGCGACTTATACGCCGGAGAATACGGTAGTTCTCAGAATTAGACAAAGTTGATTCAGCTGATTATGTATATTCTAGCAGTTTTGGTGAAATCAAACAATTTATTTTTTGCCTGCATTAATGTAAACATTTGTCTGTCGTGTTAGCTAAATATTGCACAAACCAGTGAGCATATTTTAATGAAACTGTCATCTATGACTTTTTGGACTCAACCCCATTCCAGTTGATTGACATCACTGAAACTTTTGCAAAAGAACAAGTGATACAACAATGTGCCCTGTCGCTGGGAGATTTTAATAGTGAATGTTTGTAGATCCCACTCATCTGAAGGGTAATAAGTTGAATTAGTTTTATCTTATAGTTTATCTATTTTAATTAAACAATTGGATATGCTGTTTTTATCATAAACTTATTTTATGTGACACCTCTTTTGCCTGTGTGTCTAAAAACTCCCACTCTCTAGCCAGGAATGGTTGGATATTTAACTCCTACTGCTGCTGTCTTCTGCTCTGTTTTCACCAATCTGCTACTGACTCTGGGCTCAATGTGTTTTTTACTACACATGATCTGCTCTCTCAGTAAGAGGATGCTTGTGTCAAGACCCTGGGTCTATTGTCCCTGTTAAAAAAAGTTTCCCAAATGTCACACCTCAGCCGTGGTTAAACGAGCCCACCGGGGCAGTCAGACGTCAGTGCAGAAAAGCTGAGTGCAAATAGAAAAATGACAAACTACAGATTTTTTTACGTTGACAAGGTGATGGAAATTTTATGAAACCACTGTTAAATCGCAGAAAAACAAATATTTATCCCAAATTATTGCCTCAAATTGTTACAATCCTCGTGTTCTGTTTAACACAATTAACCATTTTAAATGTGCCCCAGTCTGCCAGCATGGAGGCCTCGGCATTCACAATTTTATCAGATTTTTTGTTGAAAATATTGAGTCAACTATAGGTAATCAATTCCTCTTTACAGCTGTCTTCAATGAGTTTGAGCCCATTTCTCACATTTTTAAAGGAAGTTGTTGGTCATATGACACCCTCAGGTCCCCTTGCTGACCCCATCCCTGCATCATTTGTTAAAGAAACTTGACCCTCAATTGGACCCTCTGCTCTTGCTATTATAATTAGCGGTATTACCACAAGTGTAGTCATTGATGTTACATGTACCAGTAGTAGTAAATCCATTAATTACAAAACCTGGACTCGACCCTTCAGTTTGATCAAATTTCAGATCAATCACAAAACTTCACTTTCTAAAGTCCTGGAGAAAATACTTTTTATCAAATTAAATTAACGTTTTGTAACATCTGTTGGTTTGGCAATGCTACAGAGGCTCAGAAGAAATCCTTGAGAAGCATAGTAACCACAGCCAGGAAACTGTTAGGGACCACTCTGCCAAGTATGGAAAAGATATACACGGACAGAGTTATGAGGAAGGCAAACAAGATTATAGCAGACAACACACATCCCCTAAAAATCCTCATTTGAGTTGCTTCCTTCAGGGCAAAGGTACGGCCTTCCTTTATTCACAAGAAACAGAACAAAAAATTATTTCATACCACAAGTGATTAAATCGTTAAATAATACAAACGTATCATGAATTACCTAGCTTAAACAACTTTGCTGTAATGATGGATGTTAATGTCATGTTTGCATAAGTATGTCCTTTATGTAAATGTCTGCTGACAATGTTGCAAACTAATTTCCCTACGGGGACAAATCGATCTATCCATCTATCCATCTATCTATCCATCTATCCATCTATCCATCTATCCATCTATCTATCTATCTATCTATCTATCTATCTATCTATCTATCTATCTATCTATCTATCTATCTATCTATCTATCTATCTATCTATCTATCTATCTATCTAAAAACCTTTTTGAATAAAAAAGGAATTTTTGAAAAATCTCAATCTGGTTTCAAATACAAAGCACTAAAACAGCTTATTTAACAAATGACCTGTTAGTTTATGATCTATATACACCTGGACCTTATTGCAGCTTTTGATGCTACTGACTACAGTACCCTTATATCCCGGTTAGAACACTCAGTTGGGATTACAGGAGTTGTATTAGAATGGTTCCATTCTTATTTGAGTGACAGAGACTTTTGTGTTAATGTTGGTAATTTTTATTATCCACTTCAACACCTCTTTCCTGGAGGGCTCGATTCTTGGGCATCTTCTGTTTTCATTGAACCTGCTTCGTTTGAGCTCTTTTCTGAGGAAATGTCATGCTGATGATCACCAGATTTATCTACTATTAAAACCTAATGATTTTTCTTGCTCCATCCACCCTCTGTTAAAATGTCTTGATGGCATTAATTCTTGGATGGGTTAATTAAAAAAAAGTTTAAACAATAAAACTGACATATTCAGCCCTAGCTCCCCTGCTGGCATGCTTCTTGTAAACCTTGGCTCTTGAGCCATATCTTAAGGTGGTAGTTACAAATCTGGGATGCTCTTAGACTCTGGCTTTAAGTTTAATGAGCAGATTAACTCTGTTTTACAGAAAAGTGTTTTCCAGTTAAAGCAATAGCTAACCTTAAGTTAATGTTGACCAGACATAACATTGAGAGAATAGTGCATAAAGACTTTATAATCAAATTTGATTATTGTAATGCACTTTATGTTGAGGTCAGTCAGGTCTACCTTTCACATCTTCAGCTTGTCGAAAAGGCTGCAGCTCGGCTCTTCACAGGAATTTGTAGTTTGATCATATTTCGCCATAAGTCAAGGCCAAAGTGGTTCAAAATATTGGTTCATGCTCAATAATGGTTCATGCTGGTTCATGCTCAATAATCCAGTTAGAAGTCCATGACAAAGTCCATGACTTTGAGGCAGGGGGAGAGGGTAGACTACAGAAACCACCTGAGCACAGTCAAACTGGTTGACCCACTATGAAAAGGTGCTATTTATAAGACTGAGTTTGTTCCAGGTCCTCAGACTGAATACGTCTTTTGGATGAAACACAAAAGTTAAAAAAAAAATAAAGTGGTCCAGAGGACCCGACTTAACTTTGTTAGATTTTTTTAATATCTGGACCAATGAGCATGAATCAGGATACAAAATACTAAAACTTGCCTAATTACAACAGAATGGTCTCCATTTGGTTTTCTGAACTCAACGGGCCTTTCAACGTGTTTTCTCGTGATTTTGAGCTTTTATGGTTTAAATCCAAACATTGCACTGAACCACATTTAACCTCATCCAGTATAACACCATGCCTAAAAGATAATCAAACCAACCTTAATCCCATGTACACTATAAAGTTTCCTGTGTATGTGTAGATATAAAGATGTGTCAGTGGCCACATGCCTGTGAGGCACACAAACAGCTGAGGCACATAAAATGTATTTCTATTTTCTAATGGGCACTTCTATTCTCACTGAAATGTAAAGGGTGTCAGTTTAACATACTAATTCAGAATAAGTCGTGTTATATGATTCCTCAGGTCGATATGGGTAAGACAATGACATATACACTATTTCCATAAATAATTACATTAAGTTGTGTGTAAATGTGGAACAAAGTCAGCTTTGACACTGTGGAAGTACATCACCAGTAGATGAATTGGGAGGAAATGTATTTTGTCATTTTTTATAACAAAAGCTTTTTGTTAACCAAAGTTTAGAGTACCAAAACCAAAGAACACCCAACTACACAGGATGAAAAAGCTAAGTCGTTTTATTTACAGAAGATGGCCAAAAGTGGGAGTGGGATAATCTGTAGAAGATTGGAGAAAGTCAGCATTTTGTTTTCATATGTAATAGTGTTTTTCAGGACAGAAAGAAAGGCCCTTATCATTCTTGAGAGGTCAAACTAGGAGGATGGAGGATTGGGGACAAAAGACAATAATGTAACTTTCCAGGAGGTAAGTAGAACCAGAGTGGCATGTTAAACCAGCGGTAGCTAGGCAAAGTCAATGATGTTTGATTCTTGTTACTGTAAAGTGTTGCACGAGGAGACAAGGGTACAATGAACTCAGGAAGAATCGATTCAAGGGGCTGGACATAAGGATACTCAGAGTATTGGCTAGAAATCACAGAAAGTGACCAATTGGTTAAAAAAATCTTATTAGAAAATTACACAAAGGCTATAAGCAGAATCATCATTAGGTAGCCAATGATCTAGCATCTGGTCCTATTCTACTCTGACTTTATACTGGAGGGAATTCATCAGCCACAACACGGTGAGACGAGACCATTAAGCTCCCCTTGCAACTCAGGAGCTCCAAGAGGTGGTTAACTGACTAAAATACACCCAAACAGGAATTGGAATCCTCACAGATTTTTGGTGGATCACACTAATCAAATACCGATTGGATATTTCACATTCATTCCTGCCATGCCATCCAACTGTATGAGATTGTTTCATTTGATCTCCTGAACTTCCCCGCACCAGAGCAGAAACAATCTGCTGATGTGTAGTGACTCGTTTCTTGACCTAAACTATTTAATAAATACATATTTAAGTTTTACCAAGCTCCTGAGTGCCTCTGTGTTTACAGAATGTATGTTAATAAATGTAGACATAAAGTTGCAAATGTGTCAAACTAGAAGCGCTTCAATGGTTCAGTTGAATAAAAAAACATATCAGATTCCCACACACTCAGTCCTCTTTGTGTATGTATGACAAACATGTTTTTACACACCACTAATATTTAAGAGCATTGCTGACTTAAATTCTGTTAAATTCCTTATTTTCCTGTGTCAGCATATTTGAGAGTGAGAAAATCCCTGAAGAATGGAGTGCTGGTTACCATTTTTAAGAACAAGGGTGATGTACGGATTTGTAGCCACAACAGGGGAATTAATTAGGTGGATAACCCACATGATGACGATTTAGGAGAGAGTTGTGGAAACTAGACTTAGACAAGAGGTGATTGCCTGTGAGCAGCAGTATGATTTAATGCCAAGAAAGAATACCACAGAGGCCATCTTTGCTTTGAGGATGCTGATGGAGAAGTACAGAGAGGGTCAGAAAGAACTCTATTGTGTTTTTGTGGATTTAGAAAAAGCATATGACAGGGTGCCAAGGAAGCAGGTATGCTATTGCATTAGGAAAGTGGCAGAAAAGTATATTAGACTGTTACAGGACATGGATGAGGACAGCAGGACAGAGGATGCAGAGGACAGAGTGAGATGGAAGAAGACAACTTTCTGTGACAACAGCTGTAAAGGGATCAGCCAAAAGAAGAATTCCTTGTGCCAACTTTTAGTAGAAAAGCTGGACACTGTTTCATATGAGGCCCCAGGTTCTTTGCAACAAAGTTATCCAAGTGATATTTTCCATTTTCAGTGTTGCTTTAAATTAGGTGTTTTGCAATTTGTCTAATGATGACTATTTAAACTAGTATAGATTTTGAACTTCCACGCCCCCCTCCACCCCAAAATGGGAGCTTTTGGTTTGTCTGTGGATCGACTGGTACTTAACGTAGTTTCATATTTATTGTCCAATGCGAAAAGCTGAAGTTGAACTGCTATGTTTTTACCCATATATATAGTATATATATTTGTA
>JBBPBX010005143.1:0-27811 GCA_038048925.1 Garcialebias charrua | reverse complement strand
TCTCCTTTCCTCAACCGAGCTAACCTGCTCTTCTGTCACACTTTTCAACAGACTCTGTCCAAGTCTGACACGGTATCATTCTGCATCTGCAGCTTTAATGTGTTTGTTTTGTTTGTCAAAGCACCGAGAGGTAATCCTCTGATGATATGAGATTAGATGCCCGGGGAAAAAGAAAACGGGAAGCTTGTGCGACAGAATCCACACAGAACAGTTTCCATCCACACTGCGTCTCAGCACCAGCACATTTAGGATTTGTCTGCAAAGCTCAGTTCCTGTCAGGACTGTTTGACTCGCCCTCACTTCATCAGAGCTTCCTCCTGAATGACTAACCCTGCACTGCCTGTTGTTTGATGCTGAAACTGTTCTCTCTTCTTTTTTCTGCTTTCTTACGTTGGAACTAGGACTGCTGACAAGGCTTTCTACAAACAGCCCAACTCTGATGTTATAGGCTTTGTGTACGTTTAGTTCTTGTGCTTTCATCGTTTGTATTCCAAGCCTTTCCTCATTTAGCACTTGTGTTAATGCATGCACTCCGCCAACCTTTAAGTTTGCTTCTGAAGAATGAATTCTCCAATTTTTGACTAAAGCAAATTATAACAATGTGTTTAAAGGGGACCAAAGATGCAAAATTCACTTTTTAATGTTTTTACTCAACTTTTGTTATGTACTTCTTAAAAAAACAGTCCTAGGGCCAAAAAAATGCACCCAGTGGTATATTTACTCTAAGTATATTTATTTTTCAGTGATATAAATGTCTCGTTTTCAAATCCTGACGCTTGTGATGTCACAAGCCGCAGGACAACCCACTCCAACCTGAGTCCAGCCCCTCACCTAGCAACCCCTGGTGATGCTCCACCCACTTCAGTATAAAAGACGTCACGGTTGTTTTTCCTGAGTTCATCTCAGAGTTCGATGTTTCGTTGTTGTTAAAATGCAGTACCGCTAATAACTAATTATCTATCAGTAAAAACGAAAAAACTATTTACGGGCTCTTAAATCAACCGGACGACTGCTCACGGACCATATCCGGTCAGCGCCGGATGTGGTCCGTGAAAAAAGCGGTCCCCGCTAGAGAGAGCGTGTATAGCAGTTAGCAGCCAGTGTGTTACTCTGCAGCCTTATTGCTTGTTTTCGAAGAGTCAGACGAAGAGTTTTTAACATGGAGGGTGAACTTATGGATGTTTCTCAGCGGCCTACGCGACGCGTCAGCGCCTCATTTGCCCTGCCCAAAATGGCGTCTGCCTCTGGGTCTGACTCAGGGTCCCCTTTGGAGGGCGGAGTTAATGTAAACAGATTTTTGAAGGGCGTGGCCTTCAGAGCTCATTATCATAAACAGCCTGTTCAGAACGGAAGTCAGAAAAGGCACAACTAGAAAGGGGATATTTTATTATCTAAGAATTATTTTGTGCATTAAATTGAATGAACATGGTCTGGATAGCCCACAGACATACCATAAAAATTTATAAAACCAATATTTGGTCCCCTTTAACAACGCAGGCTTAAATTTATCCTACAAAATAAAAGCACGAGTTTACAGGAGCATTTTGCTGATCGTCTTGCAGTGCTGCTCTGAAGCCTCTATAATACGGTAACTCGTGTTTTCTTACTCTTCCACCCACCTGCAGAGCGTCTGAGGAGGCGTTCCTGGCAGAGAGCGATGGCGACGGCGCTGGGACTGGAACCGACTGGGAACGAGTCGCTCGCCTCTGCGACTTCAACCCAAAAACCAGCAAGCAGGCGAAGGATGTTTCTCGAATGCGCTCGGTGCTCATCTCTCTAAAACAGACGCCTCTAGTTCGCTAGACAATGTGCTCTGAAGGATTTTCCTTTTGTAACATTGCCTTTTTCAGTTTTAACACACCGCATCAGATTCATGACACTTCTTTCCGTGGAGTTCCTGGTATGTAAGACCTGTTAAAAAAAACTCTTCTAGCCTTTATTGATGCCAATATATTAAAATAATGTACTTTAATCTGACGCTCCTGTGAGAAGATGGACTGGTTTCCTGTTACGTCCTTTAGCTGGTCAGCTTTATTATAGATATACTGAAGAAAATATTGTTACTGTAAGTTAAAACGTTTTACTTTTTCACTCAACTAATTTTAAGTTGGCACTAATGCATGCCAACATTTTGAATTGCCAAGTTAATTTGTGTTTTCTAAATAAGCATTTAGATCCAGCACTACCTGCAGATTGTGTGGTGTTCACCTTCACTGCACGATTTCACTCATTCACAAACTTCAGGTAGCAAACTTGTTTTTAATTATTTATTTTTTCCATAAAGCTTAAGCTTGTGGCCTTTCTGATTTGGCTTTTACTTCACTTTGAGTATCGAGCCAGATGTTTTATAACTCTTCAATTGGGCAAAATCTTTAAAAAAAATCTTGCAACCAAAGATTCTGACATCAGAATTCACATTTTTCCCTCAGCAGCATGTCTGTGCATCGTTTGTTACATAAACACATTTTAGAAAAGTTTTTAACGGACTCCAGAGTCAGTGGTAACATCTGCACATCGTTCACGTGTTGCCTGTTTTGGACATGAAGACTAAAACACTGAATGTTATAAAGGAGCTGGGAAATAGAAATGGGTGAAGTTTGATCACATCTAATTTATTTGTAATATTTCCTCTTGCTGAGCTTGTTGCCATTTAATAAACAGCTGAAAATAATCATTTGAACAAAATGTGTAGTCGTGTCCTTTTCACCCGAGCATCGATTTTGGCAGCCTGGTTTAATTACGTTACTTTTATTTACAAAGGTTCCTCTTCATCAACGTTAAAGGCGTGCGTTAAAGCTGCAGCACATGAAGATGCAGCTTCAGGTTTGTAGTGAAGGTTGTACACGAAGATGACGAGAAATACAAAGACCTGAAGAGCTTTTAAAGGTCACTGCAGGTTTTATATGTGCCATTTGATGTTCGATAGCCTGAAGCAAAACATTTGTACCACCATGAGCAGTTCAAGCTTTCAAACAAATGTATTTAAATGATGTTGGACACAAAACACACAGAGTCCAGTTCTTCAGTGGATCTGGTCTGTTTCAGGATGAATGGCAGATCAGTCGTCACTGCTTGGCCTTGAAGGTTGTAACAAAAACGCCAGCAATGAGGGCCACTACAGTAAAGCCTTGAGCGAAAATACGGCCCCGCATCAACAGCTGGGATTGTCTGGTTTTTCCATGATGGAAGGCCCGGAGCCCATACATCAGCATCCCTGCTGTTCCCAAACAACCTGTGGGGTGAAGAAAACAGACAAACCATTACCGGTAGATAAATGTGCCGAGGAGCAGATGCATCGATTCGTTCAGAAAGGGGGAAGGTAGAGCCATAATTAAAGTTTAGTACAACAAAAACATCCAACATGAAAAATGGACCATGAAATAGAAGTATATATAAATTGTGACGTTGGAACTTGAAAGCACCTTTCAACTCCAGGTTTTTCAGGACATTAAATTGTGTACAAGTACTAAATTTAATCAGATTCAACATCGGGTGACCAATGAATCCGCCATGCTCAAATAAAAATGTTCCAGTAAAACTACGTCCACTCTTGCTGGTTGCTGCAGAAGAAGCATCAGCCACATGCTGGTGAAGATTCTCAGTCATCCAGGACATGATAAAATCAAAAAAAGGCGTTCAATACAGAAACAACTGGACTTTATTTGTAACAAGACGTTTCGCTTCTCATCCGAGGAGCTTTCTCAATTCAAAGAGCAGAGAGTGAGGGAGCAAGGTTTTAAAGGCTGAGATAAGATGCAACATACCTATGTAAATTGACAAATCACACCTTAACAGTAGGTGTTTCTTAAAGTCTTTGTTGGCATCAGCCAGGTGCTGCAGACAAAAGAACCTGATCATCAGTGAGATCTCTCCTATGAAATGATTCTGCTGCTCTGGAACATTCAGATGAGTCTCAACATGACGCCAAGGAGAGAAGACTATTTTAAATCCACTGATTTAGATCAAAGGATTGTGTTGATGCTGAAACAGCATTTCTTGGCTTCATTTACTATATTATTTTTAATTGTCTATGTAATCTTACTGCTAATGCATGATAGTTTTCCATGCTGGGAATCAATGGTGGGTTTTTGTATTATTTTGTTATACATGAGGTAATGACTAGAACCTGGTAAAGACCAAATACTGTACAGTATACGTTACTAGTCCGCCTGTCCCCTGACTATATACATGTATTTATTGAAAGGGTAGCTTTAATTTAATTTCCTGCTATTACAAGTTACTTTTTCCCCCTTCTGAGGTTCACCTTAAATGTATTAAACTTGTTATTGAACAAACCTCATTTTGTTTTGGTTCCCCACAAGGGCAAACAAAAAAGTGCACAGTCATGCTTACTAGCACCTTGAAAAATAATCATTTTTATTCCTTCCAATAAGCATTAAAAACATTGTTCAACTTTCCAATCGCAAACATCGTAAACTACCTGTCACTTGCTCAGTTTAATCAAAACTCGCGTTGCGTCAAAGATAACGGAGGCCATTTAAAGGTCATATATGAAGTAAACACATGGAAAAAGGGACCCCCCCTCCCCCCAATCAAAAAAATAATGAATAAAATAAAAAAGAAGCTTCTTTGACCAGCTACTTCGATACTAAACCCTGACTTTAGAGTAATTTAAATAAATAAATTCGCCTGTGAGGACACAGGGCTCTGCTGCAGCTACTTCCGGTTTGTAGAACTCACCTATGGGGACGAACGGGTTCTCCTTTGTTTTCCGAATGAATTTATCCTTGAAGCCCTCTTCTGTGATTTTTGGAGTTGGCCTGAAGCCCTCGATGTTCGGAGGATGAGAAATGTCGAAAGGAACTGCTCCTGGCAGCGGATGTTTAGCTTGTTCAGGGACTCCTCCTGGCGTCGCCACGGCCATGTTGAAATCAGAAGTGACGTAACTGGATCGCGCTTCCGGTTGGGGTTTTCAAAATAAAAGTTTGATTAGACACCAAAAACAAACATTTCCTCATAGCCTCTGCTGCAACGTTCAGCTGTAATCATAAAAAACAAGTACCGGTAGTCTTCAAGAATCTTCTTGCTCGTATATATATATATTTAACTACATTGAATGAGACTAACCTGTAGAAAAAAAAGGGTGAATGAACGAATTTCTAAAACAATTTTAAGAAGCCACATTTTAAGAATGTATAGCTTGTTGTAAGATGTAAAATACTGATAAGTGCTGTGGTTCTTATACACCGCATTTCTACTTTAATTTATATTTTAGCTGTATTATACAGTACATTTCAATTTTTAGTGCTGACTGAATTTGTATGTGAACATCAAAACTGAGAAGTGTGTGGGGCACCATGGCTAGAGTATTCTGTGGGTCATATAAAATACAAACATCTTTTAAACACAAAAAATACAATAATTACCACATGTGCACACTAGTTTCAAGGCTTCTAGTTAAGTTTATCGTAGCTTTATTCCACCTCTTAGGAAAGGAGTAAAAAAACAATTTCAAGAAGAAAAAAAAAGTCCACTTTACAGCCCTCGTTTGCTGCTCTAGTAAGCTCTTTGGAAAGCTTGACGTTTCAAAATAAGTATCTGTAGACTGTTTTCAAATATTTTAAAAGCTGGATACATGTACCCTGATGCATGCTCAATAATCCAGGTAGAAAAATCTAAAAAAAAAAAAAAAAAAAGCACAAAAAAGCTAGGATACATGTAGTTGTTCCATTCATAGATAAATAAGATATTCTTTGTAAAAGGTGACAATGTTGCATGCTCAGAAAAAAATGTCGAGAAAAAAATAATTAGGAAGAACACATATTTTCAATCTTTTTATTGAATATTAAGGTAAATATTTCACATTAATACAGGCTACATAAAGTAGAGCCACTATACGACATGAAATTTACTCTCATTAACCCTTTTTAGTATGTAAACAATTATACATGTATTTACCACTCTAAAAGGTTCTGATTTCTCTTTAGATAATCATCATCATCTTTCTCTAGTTCTGGGCCAAGTTTAAATAGCTACTTCATGTTGAGCTCCCTGCGGCCCAAGAACTGTGTACGTGGGTTTAAGTCAAAAGTCGCTAAACTACGCAGGGAACAGATCTCGTTGAACAATTGAACGCGCATGTTTGTTTGCATCATCAGGACAGAAATCAGCTCTAGCTCCTCCTTTACTTGAGATAGGCACATCAAAAAAAATGGCGTCAAGGGAATTTCCGACTCTTCAACCTCTGCTCTCCACCTTCAGGTCTCCAAAAGTTATCTTGTACTTTGTCTTGTTTGTCTCATTAGGTCATATTCTTTAGTTGGTGTTACATGTTTGAACTGTGGATCATGCTGTGTCTGTATGTAGTTGCTGTGGACGCCATCTAGTTGACGTGGTTCAGATGCACATTACCCACGTGAGGTGCCCAGGTACCAGGCCAAACCTGAAAAAAGAAAGTAGTTTATATAAATGAACATTAGACCTACTCTACAAATGTTTTAACCTTTTAAAGGCTGCAGTTTAATCATGTTTAATGAAACAAAAAATATATCTAACCTGCTGTTGTGGGTCAGAGCTATCTGCATTGTTTGGGACCACTTTGATGATTGAGCTCCATGCGGGGTCACCTGCGTGCAAACCATTGTACATGGGACCCCCTGGGCCTTCCGCCATGGGAGGGTGCGGGGTCAGCATGGTTCCTCCATACATTGACATAGGCATCCCCTACAGACAGTAACCAGGTGGTTGGAACAACTCATAGTGAAATAAACAGGGTGAAACGACAGGTGCGGTGCTCCATTACCTTCTGGAAGTCCATGTAATTGTTGGGCAAATGCTGAGGCTGGTGGTAGTTGTTAGCAGGGTTTGCAATGCCGGTGTCGTCCTGCTCCATAGGCTGGTGCTGAGAGAAGGCCGACTGCTCCACCTGCAGCTGTGGGTGCATCATGTGGCTGCTCATCAGGGGCTGCGACCAACCAGACATGGCCTCTGCACCACAACACAAACACTTGTATTAGCTGCTTTGCTGTTTAACAGCAGTTACCGTGGTTGGTTTGAAAGCCCGCGTAAAAAAATTAATAAATCACCTTCACCCGAGGCACTCCCAACCCCAAACGACCAAATGCCGCCCTGTCCAACAGGCGCCGTGTAGCTGGTTGTGAGTAGAGGGGGGTTGACTGAGCCCGTCTGTCTGATTCTGGCCAACCTCTCTGTGCCGATGGGACGGGGAACCTTCCGGTCCTGCTGCGAGGAACTGCCCGGTTTCGCTTGGGGTGGAGGGGCCACAGCTGAAGTGGATAAGGCGGAGGAGGATACCGTAGGGGGTGGAGGGACAGGGATTTCACCTGGTTTAAAAATGAAAAAAAAAGATTAGCCAGAAGAAATTATTTTGTTAAAATAAGAATGCGCTTCCAAAACGTACGCAAAAACAAGCACTCAAAACGTTCAATAGATTTTCTTTGATTCAACACTCAGCACCAGACATGGCCCTGTTTCTGGTGACAGTAAAAACCACAGTATTAAAAGGTCACGGCGTGTGTAAAACCACTACATTTGTTTTGTCATACTGCTCCTACGGTTTAAACACACGAAAACAAGACGGGACGAGATTGATCATAAAAATTAAACTTCAGCTGGTTGTACATTTTATCCAGTGGATAACTCAAGTC
Source organism: Garcialebias charrua (assembly GCA_038048925.1). Lineage (NCBI taxonomy): Eukaryota > Metazoa > Chordata > Actinopteri > Cyprinodontiformes > Rivulidae > Garcialebias > Garcialebias charrua. Next base: position 20,183 of record JBBPBX010005143.1, on the reverse strand, counting down.
TGTCATAGCTTGTCTACCAAAGTTCACGTAAAAATAAAACGACTAAATAAATATATTAAGTATGACTGTAATATAGCTTTAATATAGTCATTTTTAAACATGATGTGATTATTTGGGCAGCAGGAGTAAAAGTATTTACATTTTTGGTTGTTAAAGAAAAACATTGTTTAAAAAACACAAAGCTCTGCAGCTGTGAGACTTGTGCTGAAGGTCAACTGTCTCCAACCAGAGCAGGTTTATTCAAAACATGAAATCAACTTTAAGGAGTTTGTGCTGCACCTGACGAGGACGCGCTCCATGGGTGAGGGGAAAAGTGCTGTCTGCTGAATGATGGTGCGCCAACCCCTGCGTGGCTGTGTAGATAGACTGGATTGCCAGCGATACTGGGAGCAAAGCTGGTCAAAGCTGAGGAAATACCACAATAAAAGCTCAGTATGAAGTGAAACTGCCAAAATAAAATAAAATTTAGACAATAAAATTATTAATTGTACACAAACTAAAACCCAATGATCATGTGTTGAATATATTAAAAAAACAAAGTCATACCGATGGAGCTGTTGACAATCCTCTGAGAGGTAGAACGGTAGCCGGGGGCTTTGGAGCTGTCTGGAGGAGGTGGGGGCATCATGTTCTCCATCTGTCCCATGTTCATATAGGCTGGCGGGGCCGAGTACGACTGATCCGGAGGAGATCGTGCAGGCAGATGGCATGCGCCCCACACCTGATTGTTTCCCACCTGTCAGTCAAGCACAAATTGTAACTGGTGAGTTTTGTCATAAAACACAAATACTAAGAGTTAACAAATACTAGGAGTTAACAAATACTAGGAGTTAACAAATACTAGGAGTTAACAAATACAAGGAGTTAACAAATACAAGGAGTTAACAAATACTAGCAGTTAACAAATACTAGCAGTTAACAAATACTAGGAGTTAACAAATACTAAGAGCTAACAAATACTAGGAGTTAACAAATACTAGGAGTTAACAAATACTAAGAGCTAACAAATACTAGGAGTTAACAAATACTAGGAGTTAACAAATACTAGGAGTTAACAAATACTAGCAGTTAACAAATACTAGGAGTTAACAAATACTAAGAGCTAACAAATACTAGGAGTTAACAAATACTAGGAGTTAACAAATACTAGGAGTTAACAAATACTAAGAGCTAACAAATACTAGGAGTTAACAAATACTAGGAGTTAACAAATACTAGGAGTTAACAAATACTAGCAGTTAACAAATACTAGGAGTTAACAAATACTAAGAGCTAACAAATACTAGGAGTTAACAAATACTAGGAGTTAACAAATACTAGGAGTTAACAAATACTAAGAGCTAACAAATACTAGGAGTTAACAAATACTAGGAGTTAACAAATACTAGGAGTTAACAAATACTAGCAGTTAACAAATACTAGGAGTTAACAAATACTAGGAGTTAACAAATACTAGGAGTTAACAAATACTAGGAGTTAACAAATACTAGGAGTTAACAAATACTAGGAGTTAACAAATACTAGGAGTTAACAAATACTAGGAGTTAACAAATACTAGGAGTTAACAAATACTAGGAGTTAACAAATACTAGGAGTTAACAAATACTAGGAGTTAACAAATACTAGGAGTTAACAAATACTAGGAGTTAACAAATACTAGGAGTTAACAAATACTAGGAGTTAACAAATACTAGGAGTTAACAAATACTAGGAGTTAACAAATACTAGGAGTTAACAAATACTAGGAGTTAACAAATACTAGGAGTTAACAAATACTAGGAGTTAACAAATACTAGGAGTTAACAAATACTAGGAGTTAACAAATACTAGGAGTTAACAAATACTAGGAGTTAACAAATACTAGGAGTTAACAAATACTAGGAGTTAACAAATACTAGGAGTTAACAAATACTAGGAGTTAACAAATACTAGGAGTTAACAAATACTAGGAGTTAACAAATACTAGGAGTTAACAAATACTAGGAGTTAACAAATACAAGGAGTTAACAAATACTAGGAGTTAACAAATACTAGGAGTTAACAAATACTGTACTAGGAGTTAACAAATACTGTACTAGGAGTTAACAAATACTGTACTAGGAGTTAACAAATACTGTACTAGGAATTAACAAATACAGGTAGTCCTCGATTTACGAACGAGTTCCGGACCTATGGGCCGTTTGTATGTCGAAAATGACGTAAGTCGTATCACATACCAAAAAAAAAACGTTTTTTATTTTTATTTTAAATAAATAAATAGATGTACAGTACTGTACAGTTACCAAGCACTTAGCCTATCTTAACACAGTTTTTAAAGATGGAGTGAGTTGAATTGTCTCCCTTTCACATAAAGTGAAAGTGAAAGTAGCTCCCTTTATGTGAATGGACCCTGCTGGGGAGGAGGGAGACAATTCAATTCACTCCTTAACTGTTAGGATAGGCTAAGTGCTTGGTGACTGTACAGTACTGTACATTTATTTAATTTAAAAAAAAAAAATATATATATATATATTATTACTGTATTATTATTTAAAAAAAATATGAGATGCGTGACGTAAGTCCAAAACGTTGTAAGACGAGGACTCCCTGTACTAGGAGTTAACAAATAAGGTTCAGTATGTAATTTCTGGAACACGCTGGAACTTAGGAAATTTTTGAACAGACACACGTTTCTGGTCCTCCCCCCTCAGAGCCATATATGACTCTGCTCCCCCTTGCTCTGCTGAAATTCAAATTCAAGCTCTGTTTTTATTGGCTGGTTAACGGCGGGTCACTGTGGCTTTTTAGAAATGCTTTTAGAGAAGCAAGGGGACAATAGTTTTTTTCAGAGATTACTTGTCTAAAATCAGTATGTCAGGAGGTAGTGACAGAGTGAAGAAATATGTTAAAAATATATTGTTAGAAAAGTTACATACAGCTCCTTTAACAAATACTAGGAGTTAACAAATACTAGGAGTTAACAAACACTAGGAGTTAACAAATACTAGGAGTTAACAAATACTAGGAGTTAACAAACACTAGGAGTTAACAGAGTCTCACGCTGAAATTGAGTTTCTCTATTGAACTAACCTGGCTGTTGTTATCAAAGATGCTGCTGAAATTGAAGAGACCCGCGTGACCAAAGTTGGGGGGGATTTGTTGAGGCTTGCCTGCTGTGGCAACATGTTGCATCTGGGAGCCATTCATGATCCCCAGATTAGCTGAGGCCTGAAGGGAGCCTGGCGCTGGGGTCTGAGCCTGGGTCGTTGGGGGCAGATTTGACGGCTGGGACATCTGGTTCTGGGTCTGCTTCAAGGGTTCCTGCTGCGCGCTGAAGGGTACAAACACAGAATGCTGCTGCTGCTGATCTGCCAGGGGAAAGTAAGGCCCCGCTGGCTGCATACGATGGGACACTCTGGGTGCAGGGGCTGAGAAGTGGGGGGCCGTGTTGCTGGGGTGTGAAGCGTTGTGTGAAACAGCAGGTGAAAGTCCTGAGGGAAGGTGGGAGCTGGGCTGTGGGTTCTGAAGGGGTGAATGAGATTCTGTCGATGGTACCGAAGAGGGAGGCGGAAGTAACTGCTGTCGAGACTCTGGCTTGGTGGCTGAAGCCAAAGAGCTGATGTTGTCGCTGACGGATGTGGGCTGGTTCTCTGCAGGTGCAGACGGCTTGTCTTTCACAGGAGGGGCGGTACTGGGCTCTGTTTTAGTTGGCTGAGTGGGAGGCTGAGGTCCAACCGGCTGCTGGGGAGCACTGGCTGTAGTCGTCGTGGAACTAGGATGTGCAGAAGAACCTGTGCCTCTTGCAGCATTACTGCCACTGGTGGCAGACGCATTGGACGCGGCGCTGACGCCTGTTGGCTTGGCGTCGAGGGGGAAGAGCTGTTTCCTGACTGAAGATGGGGTGACGCTCGGTTGAGGGTTGTACGGAGTGGGATTAGGGGTTTGAGGCGAGGCTGCAGCTGCGTTCGGCGCACTCGTCGTCATGGTGTTGGTAGTTGTGACTAGAGTTCCTGAGCTGGCTGTGCCGCTGTGCTCATGGGTTGAGCTGGGCCTCGACTGGGCCCCCGTGTTAGTGGTTCCTCCGTTGTGTTTGGGGGAGCTGTTGGCACTGCCAGGACTCACTGGACGCACAGGGAAGGGTCCCCAGGTGCTCGCAGCCGGTGGAAAGGTGCCACCAAACTGTGCCATGGGTAAACGAGGGTGTCTGATCTGGTGCATGGTCTGAGCAGCCAATAAAGCCAGCTGAGGATGAGCGTACGCCAGCGGCAGCGACACTGGGAAGGGTTGCCTGACGCTGGACGACAACCCTTTCCCAATCTTGGCCCCAGCTGGTGAGGAGGATGAAGACGTAGATGAAGAGGGTTGGAACGAAACGCCGCTGGAGGTGACCAATGAGCTAAGAGCCTTGGAGCCGGCGGCTGAACCACTAGCCGAACCGGCTGTACTGGAGAAGGAAGCCGACGCTCTAGAACCCGGAGCTCTGATGTGGATGCGGGGAATCAGATCTTCAAGCTCTTTGGCTGGATCCTGGATCAGAGCGTTGATCAACTGGACTGCATACCTCGTAGACTCCGTGCCTCCTCTAAAACAAAACAGAATTTAAATGAAAGCAGGTTATTGTAGGAAAAATAAAGCTGGGGGGGAAAAATAAAAGAGAATTCATTGCATCACACGTTTGAATGATAGGGCAGCGTGGTTAAATGCAGCTGTGCTTACAGAGCACAAACAAGTTAAATCAAAATCGTTGTTTTTACAGAGTTACTGAAGTCTGGTTTTCTATGTATCAGTATATTTTGTGCATTCAGCTTCTTATTGTGACTCTGGTGTTTTGATGAACATTTTGAGCACTAGCTTCAGAAAATATGCTTGTTTGCGGTCTTAATTCCAATAACTTTTGCCACACACACACACACACACACAGAGGGGGAAATAAGTATTTGATACACTGCAGATTTTGCAAGTTTCCCTGCCTACAAATAATGGAGAGGTCTGTGTCATTTTTCATGTAGGTACACAAATTATGAGATAGAATCTAAGAGAAAAAAAAATCCAGAAAATCATATTGTATGATTTTTAAATAATTAATTTGCATTTTATTGCATGAAATAAATATTTGATACCATGTAAAAACTGAACTTAATATCTTGTTCAGAAACCTTTGTTTGCAGTTAGAGGTCAGAGATTTCCTGTAGTTGAACGAATGACTGTCTGACTCCCTCCAATACGGTGCAGTCAGCCTGTCCCCTTAGCAGAAAAGCCTCATGTGTACCGTATTCGCCGGTGTATTATACGCAGTATTTTTGCTCATTTGAATGTCCAGCGTATTAAACACCGAAGAGTATTATTTATGGATTTTTTCCCATATTTTTAGACTCATTTTTCGCTCTGATTCTTCGTTTTTCATTTTTGGCGAAAATGGTGCAGTACCAGTTTCGGCCGCTATACGGGCGCTGTAGGCAGCAGCCAGCAGAGGACTCAGAGAGTGAAGAGGAAGAGGGGCCACTTCCAGAAGTTTCTACTTGCTGTGTCCGAAAAAAGACTCCTTTGGTCGGACTGATGACTGTCGCTGCCCGCTCCCTGCTGTGGATGTAGCTGTTTTTGTTTGCAAGATACCACTCATAAACCACACCGCGGATTTTTAAATCCAGCTGATTTCACATTTGGTTCAGCTCAGGAGCCCGTCTGCTATAGTGAGGTAAGAAATATATTTTTAAGCGTTTATTTAGCTAAATTTAAAGAAACAAAGCGTCCGGTTTGACCCGCCTGGCGCCTGCATAAAAGTCAGCGAACTTTTTTTTTTTAATCCAGCTGATTTGAACATTTCGTTAAACTCAGGAGTACGTCTACTATTAAGTCAGCTAAGAAATATATTTTTTAAGCGTTTATTTAGCTAAATTTAAAGAAAGAAAGCGTCCGGTTTGACCCGCCTGGCGCCTGCCTAAAATTCGGCGAACTTTTTTTTAAAAATCCAGCTGATTTGAACATTTCGTTAAGCTCAGAAGCACGTCTGCTATGAAGTCAGCTAAGAAATATATTTTTTCTCGCAAAGAAATAATTGTTTTACCGTGTTTCCTTGTGAAGATCTTCGTACTCGCTTGCTTCTGTCGCCGCCATCTTGATTAGGGCAAATGAGGACGCGTTGATGACGCGTATTAAACACCGGGGCGTATTGTGTACGTTTTTTTCTTGTTTATTGTTAATAATTGGACAAAGCGTATTTTCCTCCGGTGAATACGGTAGTTCTGGGCTGATTCCTGATCTTCCTCAGAATCAGCCTAACCCCACGAGTTGAGATCTTGCATGGAGCCCCAGACCGAAGATTGACAGTCATCTTGTGTTTCTTCCATTTTCTAACAACTGCACCAACAGTTGCCTTCTCACCAAGCTTCTTGCCCGTTGTCCTGCAGCCCATCCCAGCCTTGTGCAGGTCTACAATTTTGTCCCTGGTGTCTTTAGACAGCTCTTTGATTTTGGCCATGGTGGAGAGGTTGGAGTGTGATTGATTTGAGTGTGTGGACAGATGTCTTTTATGCAGGTAACCAGTTCAAAGGGGTGCAATTAATACATGTAATGAGTGCATGATAGGAAGGTTTCTTAAAGAAAAACTAAATTATTTCAAGCCAAAAAAAAGAAGCAAATAAATTATCTAAAAATCATACAATGCGACTTTGATTTATTTCTTAAGATTCTCTCTGACAGTTGAAGTGTACCTACAGTAAAAATTACAGACCTCTCCATTGTTTGAAGGTGGGAAAACTTGCAAAATTGGCAGTGTATCAAATAATTATTTTCCCTACTGTATACCTGTACACACAAACAAACACACGCACACACACACCTCAAAAAATTAGAATATTGTGAAAAAGTTCACTTTTTTGTCAATCATTTCAGAAAGTGAGACTTTGTATAGATTTATTACCCTACCTGCAAACTCAGAAGGGATGGAAAATATGACAACCCTAGCGACCCCCACCCCCCGAAAGATTTTGATTTTTAACATGTAAGTTAAGCATTCTGGTTTACTCTAAGAATAAAATTAGAATTAGGGGAAAAACATGTTTCAGGTAAAAAAAGACATTTAATAACATATCCCCATTTAATTAGGACATACACAAAAAAGATGTCTAGTCAAAAATAATAATAATAAATAAATAAAAAAGCCAACCAGAGAAACCACATTTAGAAGATGGCACCTTGATTTGATTTTGTTTTATAACACTACGTTTTAACTATTTTATTTGCATTTTATTGTTGTACTTTTTTTTGTTTTTGTTTAAAACAGGTGTCTCTTGAAAACGAGTTCTCGTGACTCAATGAGACTAACGTGTATAAAGGTTGAGTGACACAAAAAAAAATCTTAAAACTCTGGTGTGTCGCATTTCATTTACTCTTTATTTATACAGGTTAGTCTCATTGAGTCACTAGAACTCATGTTCAAGAGAGACCTGTTTAGGGAGCAGATGGTATGGGTTAGGAGTCTTGTTCAGGGACCCAGAGTGGGGCAAATGAGGGTGGAGGCAGAAGTGGGTGTTTCACCTTTTTCCACCCATATTTTTGATGTTGACTGAACCTGCGACTTTCTGATCACAGGCCCAACGTTACGTTGGTTTTATTTATTTATTTTACGTTACGTTAGGTTTTTTTTACGTTACGTTAGTTTTATTTTCTCTCATTTTATAACAATGACGCATTATCGGACGGATGCGTTACGGATGCGTTAGATTGCCTTCCCAAAATTATTTACAATGAAACGAGTGACACTGTAGCTAACGTTAACATACAATTCTCCGATGTTAGCTAATTAGCATTACATTATGCTGACAAGCTTTCCGTTACAGATAGTTATGTTGGAAAACGTAACGGATTACGACATAACATTGCTAAAATTATTTATTTATTTAGCAAAATCAAGTTTAACTTGCACAACATATTATATCGTTGGCAGATAACGACACTAGAGCTGCAACAACGAATCGATAAAATCGATAAAAATCGATTTTTAAAAGCGTTGGCAACGAATTTCATCATCGATTTGTTGTGTCGCGCGATTATGCTTCTTTCACGGCGCCGCGGAGCTGTTTTGTTCACCGGTAGAGCGTTGTCAAAGCTGGCTGACTGAATAAAGTTTGAAGAAAAAAAAAAACTCTGCAGCGCGTTGCGTGTGTGTGGCTTCTGAACAGAGCGAGGAGGGAGGAGGAAGGAGAACAGAGACTGTTTTCAAAGTCTATTTTACAAATGACCGACGCGACGTCAGGTGCTCCCACACTTTGGAAGCACCTGACGCTTCATAAAGATAAGAAAGCTTTGAAAAGTGACGACGCGACACGAGATAACCACGCGGATGAAACGTAAACATGACGGAGTTGTAAACTAACTTCACCACGATGAAGGAACAGCAGCAGGTGAGTCTCTACATTAAACCATATTTGTTCTGTTTCAAAGTGAGAAAACATAATGTCAGTGTCTGGTAGCTGAAGCTGCTGCTCGTTTCTTAGCTGTGACAGAGAACGTGTGTGTTTTTATTTTTAATGTAACGGTACAAGCAGTGTTTAAATGTGATTTATAAATAAATCTAACACAAAGATGGTGATAATTTAATGATTTAGCTTCAACTTTTAATTTGCTGGCAAATTCTGAAGACATTGCATTGTATGGAAGGATGAATTGCATTTAAACCGGAATTACAGTAATTTATTTCAACTACTCAAGTGTGTGTAATTAGTATTTTGTGTGTGTGTGTGTGTGTGTGTGTTTAACCTAGCACTGTAAGTGAAACAAGGCATTTCTTGAGTTACTGTAAATTATGCTATAATACATATAAACTCTCTCTCATTCCAGAAAACAACAACAAACAATGACAGCCTTCATGATGGACAGACATCATGCACACCACAGCAAGCAGCAGAGACTGAAAGATCCTTACATGAACGTCACTGACATGAGGCCTCTGTCGATGGTTGAAGACAAAGACTTCACTGCCATGATACACTTTTAACCCAGGTTACAATGATCCACACTTGTAATGGTAAATGGACTGTTCTTATATAGCACCTTTCTATCTAATTGATACTCAAAGTGTAAAGCACTACATGTCCTCATTTACCCATTCATACAGCACTCTACTAGATTACAAAGCTAATTGAACAAATCATTCTAAAGAGACTAATCAGAGCTTTAGCTCACATTCATACACCAATGGGGCACAAACATGGGGTTCAGTGTCTTGCCCATGGACACTTAGGCATGTGACTGCTGGTGGATTCCAACCCCCAACTCTTGCATTGGAGGACGACTGCTCTAACAACTCAGCCACAGCTGCCCCATCCAGGTTAAAACAATCCACACCTTTAATCCAGGTTACACTCGTCCCTCAAAAACACATTTTACAAAGTAGCTACATATTGTGCAGGTATAAAGCATACATTTGTATATATGTTTGTGTACATTTATTTTTTATTGAAGCTATTTGACTAACTTTTTATTTTTTAATTATTCAATATTTTACTAACAGAATAGTCAAGTAGCAACCTGTTTTTTGTGCGATTTGATATGTCAGTCAAATTTTGGAATAAAGAGGTGATAATTAAAACTTGTTTCTTTTTTTTTTTTTTTGCCGATTCATCGATTAATCGAAAAAATAATCGACCGATTAATCGATTGTTGAAATAATCGTTAGTTGCGGCCCTAGAATCCATGTTGCTTCAAGTCCAGCATGAGGTTTCTACAGTCAGTGATGGTTTGGGGCCATGTCCTCAGCTGGTGTTGGTCCACTGTGTTTTCAGGGTCAGCTGTGGCTAAGTGGTTAGAGCAATCATCCTCCAATGGGCGAGTTGGGGGTTCGATTCCATCAGCAGTCACATGTTGAAGTGTCCCTGGGTAAGACACTGAACCCCTCACTGCTTCCAATGTGTGTCCCATCGGTGTACGAATGTGATCTAAAGCCGATTATTCTCTACAGATTCACATTATCTTTGTAGAGACCCAGTAGAGTGCTGTATGAATGTGTGTGGAGGTAAATGAGGGCACAGATTGTAGTGTAAAGCACTTTGAGTATCTTGATTACGTAGATAGAAAGGGCGCTATACAAATACAGTCCAGTTACCATGTTCTGAAGTCCACAGTCAACGCAGCATCTACTAGAACATTTTAGAGCACTTCACATTTCCTTCTGCTGATGAGCTTTAAGATACTGATTTTATTTTCCAGCAAGAAAATAAAATCAGCTCCTGCCTGCTCTGCCAAAGTTACCAAAAGTTGGCTAAAGAATATTCTAATTTTCTGAGAAAGTACATTTGGTTTTTTTCATTATTTGTAAGCCATAAACATCAAAATTACAAGAAACAAAGGCTTGAAATGTTTCACTCTTTGTGTAATGAATCTATAACATGAATTTCACGTCCTGAAATGATTCACAAGAAAACTGAACTTTTTCACAATATTCAAGTTTTGAGATGGACGTGCATGAACACTACTGAATGCAGTAGCATCTATGATCCACGAGGGGGAGATTTTAACTTGTTTTTTTGTTTGTCGCTTATTTTTTTTTACCTGATGGTGATCATTCTCTCCCCATTCTTGTCCTTCTGTTTGTCCACGTCAATGTGCGCTCCTGTCACGTCTTGGATTGCTGTTATGTTGCAGCCACCTCGACCCATAATCCGAGACACAACAGAGGCCGGTACAGAGAGCTTCTTGGATCTGCAAACAAATACAGCAAAATGATGGACGTCAAACGTGTTGTGTGGTAGCTCAGGTTCCAAGTCATAAATTACTTTATATATATATACATATATATACAGTACAGTATATATACTGTTTATCAATAAATAAAATAAAGGGAACACCTAAACAAAACAATGCAACTCCAAATCAGTCATGCCTTTTGAAATCAATGTCACAACTTAGGTAGTAACACTTATTGTGAATCAGTTTCAACTGCTGCTGTGCAAATGGAACACACAACAGGTGGAATGAGAGGCCATTAGCAAGACAACCCCTGTAAAAGAGTGATTTTGCAGGTGGTGACCACAGGTCATTTCTCTGTTCTCATCCTTTCTGGTTGAACTTTTAGTCACTTTTTCATTTTGTTAGTGCTCTCATGCGTAGAAGCATCATGAGGTGTTTTTTTACAGCCCACTGAAGTTGCTCAAGTAGTGCAGCTAATCCAAGATGGAACATCAATGCGAGCGGTGGCAAGAAGATTTGCTGTGTCTCTCAGAACAGTGTCCAGAGCATGGAATAGGTTCCAGGAGACAGGCCAGTACACCAGGAGACATGGAGGGGGCCATAGGAGGGCTACAACCCAGCAGCAGGACCGCTAGCTCGTCCTTTGTGCAAGGAGAAGCAGGAGGTCCACTGCCAGGGCCCTTCAAAATGACCTCCAGCAGGCCACTAATGTGCATGTTTTCACTCAAGCTGTCAGAAACAGACTCCATGAGGGAGGTATGAGAGCCCGACGACCACATATAGGGCCTGTGCTTACAGCCCAACACTGTGCAGGACGATTGGTGTTTGCTATGGAACACTAAAATTGGCAGATTCACCATTGGTGCCCTGTGCTCTTCACAGGTGGAAGCCGGTTCACACTGAGCACAAGTGACAGACGTGACAGAGTCTGGAGACACCATGGAGAACATTCTGCTGCTTGTAACATCCTCCAGCATGACCGGTTTGGTGGTGGGTCAGTCATGGTGTGGCAAGGCATTTCTTTGGATGGCCGCACAGCCCTTCATGTGCTAGCCAGAGGTGCCTTGACTGCCATAGGGTACCGGGATGAGATCCTCAGACCCATTGTGAGACCATATACTGGTGCAGTGGGCCCTGGGTTCTTCTTATGCATGACAATGCTAGGCTGAAGTGTGTCAGCAGTTCCTGCATGATGAGAGCATTGATGTTGTGGACTGGCCTGCCCATTCCCCAGACCTGAATTCAATTGAACACATCTGGGACATCAAGTTTTGGTCAATCCACCAAGGCCACATCGCACCACAGACTGTTCAGGAGCTAAGTGATGCTCTAATCCAGGTCTGGGAAGAGATCCCTCAGCCCGCTGCACCGACGTAGCCCCAGGCCCGGGCACCAGGGACGCCCACCCCTCAGGCCCAGAGGACCCCAGCCCCACCAGGCAGCCACCAGGCCGAGCCGACACACGCTCAAGGGCCCCAAGTGCGCCGGTAGGCAAGGGCATACCCCGCCAGGGGGCCACGTGGCAGGAGCACGACACCAAGTAGCCTCAGATGTATCAGAGAGGGGGCACCCTAAGTCCCGGCCTGACAAATAGACATTCATACACAGATACAATCACACAAGCCCACCCTCATCCTCACTCTCAGTCTCTCAAAGACATATAATAAAGACACATTCCATTCATAATCCCGATACGCACTCTATACCCCCCAGGTCCAAGACATGTACCTGCCCCCTACATGAGGCAGCCCACATCCAAACCCAGGAGATAGGCCCATTCATTCTGGGGTGGAGAGGAGCCGACATCCAAGATCCGGCCCAACCCGCGCTCAGCTGTCAGACAGGACACCCCAGCCCAGGCAGCCCCAGGGAGAGCGCCGCGCCAGCCCCGCCCACGGCAAAAACCCCAGGCACTGAACCCCCCCATAGCCCAGGACAACACCCGAGTTACAGCTGTTTGTTAATAAATGTTGCTGTGTGACAACTGGGACAAAGCTTTGACTCAGAAATATATTTTTATTTTATGGAAAAAAATATATATTGAGATACATATCGTATATCGTGATTTATCATAAAAATATTGAGATATTAATTTTGGTCCATATCGCCCAGCCCTAGTCTTGAGGAATATTCACTCACGTTGAATCAGCATGTCACATTACTTTCCACTTTGATATTGACTATGAATCCAGATCCTGATCTCCATGGTGTAATAATTTCAATTTACATTGATAATTTTTGTGTTATTTTCTTCTGAATTAATTCTACTGTGCTAATAATAAAGATTGTCAATGATAATATTTAAGTAATTGAGGTCTAGGATGTGTTATTTTAGTGTTCCCTTTAATTTTGTGAGCAGTGTATATATATTGCATGGCAACTGTCAGACAAACTATTCAGCTACACAAAAATACAAAACAGATCAAGCTAATAAAAAAAAGAGAAAATATCAATCTCCTCTTGTGAACAGGAACAAAACTTAAAAACTGACCTTCTCACCACCTCTTTCCAGCCGTCTTCTCTTTTCTGGCCTCTCTTTGGACTCGTGAGGCTGAGCTTACTGATGGGGGAGATGACAGGAAGAGTCACGGTCTTGAACGGAGAAGGCAAAGATCTGGAGGAGTCGCTTGAATCTGGAACTCTGCAACAACAGGAAGTACTTGTTCACATTTTCTGTATGCTGTGATAAGAGTAGCGACGTAACCTAAGATTTGTGCTTCTAGTTGAATGACAAGTTTGTAATGTTAGAAAACAGCGCTGTGACACTTCGCTCATGTGCATCTTTAGGAGGGACTCACTTCTGCGTTGGTCTTGAGATGGAGACCATGACCTTATTGTCCATTTTGTTATCCGTCTGCAGCTGAGGACAGTGTCTCCTCTCTGGAGCGGGAAAGAAGGCCTGGTACTGTGCTGCTCCTGAGGAAGGAGCGGAGGAGTAGGACGAGGTGGAAAACGATGAGGAGGAAGAGGCTGAGGAGGGGAGGTCCGGGAGGTAGTTGAGCTCCTGACTCCTCCCCCCACTGCTGCTGCTCTCACTGGCACAGTCGGTGCTATCCAGTGGGTCAGAATCGCTGTTGCCGCCTGCCACTCCCCCGCCCCCGCCCCGTGGCTCACCGTGGATCTTGTTCTTGTCAGCTTTGTGTTGTGCAAGAACAACCTAAACACGAAGTCCAGCCGTATTAAAAACGTCCTGCTCAAATCAACTGCTTCAGAATGACAAAGTGCGGTAGTGCTCACCTGGGGATCCTGTAATATGATTGGTTCGTTCAGTACGGAATCCTTGGTTTTGTTCTTTTTGTTCTTACGGTTGATGTTCGGGTTAGTGGCCACGATCCCTCGCTTCTTCCCAAAAGCTGTAGTGAAAGTGGTGGAGGTGGCGGATATGCCGATGGTGGTGGTGGTGGTCGCACTTGGAGGTTCGATTGGAACCTCTTTTTCTGAAGGAGAAATCAAATCCAATCAAAATTATCAGCTATGTAATATCAGAATAAACTAAAGTTAATAATTGTATTCACCGGTTGTTGACAGTGAACACAGGCCGTTACCTTCAGCTGAATCCTCTTTCTGCTCCTGCATCTCAGAGAAGTCATCATTAGTTTGCTGCCCCTCCTCCTCCTCCTCTTCTTCTTGTTTCCTCTTCTGCTCCTCCTTTTTCTTCTTACGCTTCTCCTTCCTCTTTTCCCTCTTGGCAGCCAGCGCCTGCTTCTTGTTTTCCTCTAGAGACTGGTGAGGCACACAAGGATCATTTAAAAACATGTTTTCTACATTCCCATCACACTGTCCTTGCACATTTCATCAAAATCAGTCGAGCACGATTAAAGAATTTTTAGGTCATTGTTCTACATTCTCCAGCACCTTATTGTAATAAAATTATTATTAAATCACGCAGTTATATTATTAAGTTGATTTTAGTCCCTTATAACATACAATTTTTCAAGTTATATTTTGTGATAGTGCACATAGAAATGTAAAAAAAAAAAAAAGTTTAAAAATCTATCACTTGTTTTAGAATAAGCTGCACACTAAAAATAATTTTCAAATAAGAATTTTGTCAATGTCTTTTTTAACTTGTCCCTAGGTGTGAGTGAGAGAGTGAATGGTTGTTTGTCTCTATGTGTCCCTGTGATGGACTTGCGACCCCTCCAGGGTGTACCCCGCCCCTCACAGTGATTGCTGCACTGGCGACCCCCGTGACCCAAAATGGAAGCGGATAAAGATAATGGATGGATGGATGTTTTTTAAATCTCATGTAAAGATAACTATCAAACCAAACATGCATATTGCAAAGGTCGCTAAACCTTGAATTGTCACATTTTTAAGACAAGAACAAAACATCTTTCAGATAAAAGCAAACTATTTAACCAGGTTACAATTTACCACAAAAGTAATACAAAAACACTTTCAAGCTTTTAAACACCTTTGCCCAAATACTGCCCTCAGCATATATGTTGAAGTCCCTCTCCCTCCACTTTGCTGATGACAGCTTAATCCATTTCCCACAGTTCTTGTTAAATCCTGTCTCCCGTCTCTGCTCCTCATCATCCTAACATCATCCACTCTTCTCTAACCTCTGGCACTGTTCCCACATCTTTTAAATCTGCTGCCATTACCCCCATCATCAAGAAACCAGGTCTTGACTCTACCAACTTCAGTAATCTTCGTCCCATCTCTAATCTGCCCTTTATTTCCAAGGTCCAAGTTGTTTCTAGTCAACTTCACTCTCACCTATCCAAGAATAACATTTATGAAGAGTTTCAATCTGGTTTTCGCCCCCACCATAGCACTGAAAAGAGCTCTCATAAAAATTACTAATGACCTTCTTCTTGCTGCTGACTCTGGTCTTCTGTCCATCCTCATTCTACTTGATCTAAGTTCTGCCTTCGACACCATCTGTCATTCTATCCTCCTCAACAGACTAACCTCCATTGGCATCTCAGGTACTGTTAGACTGGTTCAAATCATATCTCTTTGACCACACTCAATTCATTCAGATTAAATGCTTCCGTTCTCAGTCTTCCCCGTCTCCACGGGAGTGCCACAAGGCTCTGTCCTCGGACCCCTCCTCTTCATCATTTATCTCCTTCCTCTAGGTCACATCTTCCGCAAACTTGGTGTCCATTTCCACTGTTATGTTGATGACACACAGCTCTACTTGTCAACAAAGCCAAACTCCACCTACCCACCCTCCATCCTCACTGTCTCAATAAGCTCAATCACTGGTTTTCTAACAATTTCCTACAACTAAACAGTGACAAAACAGAAATCGTCCACGTCTGTACCAAAAACTATGTCAAAATCAGAGCATATTCTCATTCCCCTCAACAACTCTACTATCCCCTTCGCATCAGGTTAAGAGTCTGTGTCATCCTTGACACCACTCTCTCCTTCACGTCACACATCAACACTCAGTTACTCAGACTGCCTAGTTCCATCTCCGAAATATTAACCATCTCCGCCTTTCTCTCAAACCCCGCTCCACAGCCATCCTTGTTCACAGTCGTGACTTTGCGGATTGACTACTTCAACTCCCTTCTTTATGGCTTCCCTAAAGCCTGGGATATGGTTGACGCGTCGCATAGGGTGCGAGAGAGCACGCGGCCAAAGTGACGCAATCGCGAAGTCCCCGCCCCCGCGCTTTGGCCAGCACGTTGGTTTCGCGTGTGGTCGTGCACCTCCCAGATTTTGAAGCTCCGCAAGCCTAGCGCGCGCCGAATTGATTGACAGGTCGGGTAGGGACCTCACCGACACCTTCACACCAGAGCCTGCAGCTGTCTGCGCCGCTGTGGTCGTGGAAACGGCGTTGCGACGCATGGAGGAATTTTTTTTTATGTGATACAAATGTATTTAATTCCCCGAGCGAGCAGAAAGTCATTTGTTTTTGTTGTGTGATTTCAAACAGTTCTTCTTCTACTGTAGATTTCTTCTTCTACACCTTTCTTGCAACATATGCACAGGTTTTAGAGGGTACTGCCACCTGCTGGTCCGTAAAAGAACAGCACTTTGCCATGCGCCACCGTGCGACACTATAAACGCATGAAGCCGCACGTCTCTGTAGGCGCGCTGCCCGCGCGCTCCAGCTTGCGGACCAAAGCGCGACTATATCCGAGCCTTAACAAATCTCTTCATAAGCTACATATGGTCCAGAACTCAGGTGCCCATGTCATCACTCAAACCTCCACCAATACCGGTAATCACATCACTCCTGTCCTGCAGCAACTCCACTGGCTCCCGGTTACATCGCACATCGTTGTCAAAATTTCTTCTTCTCACTTTCAAAGCTATCCACAATCTTGCCCCTCCTTACCTATCTGACCTCCTACACATTTCCATCCCCTTTCACTCTCTCAGATCCTCCTCTTCGCTACACCTCCATGCACCCTCTGCCTGCCTCTCCACCATGGGGAGCAGGGCCTTATCTGCTCTGCCCCTCATCTCTAGAACTCTCTACCACCAGACCTATGAAACACCACCTCTCTTTCTCTGTTCAAGATTGCTCTGAAAACATATCTCTTTAGATTCGCTTATCCTTCTTAACTTTGTTTTGTGCATTTTATATTATTTATGTATTTTATATTTCAATTTATTCCTGTTGGTCTTTGTACTGTGATTGTTTTACACAATCTTATCGGATGTGTTTCTTGCTGTAAAGTGTCCTGAAAGGTCTTTTTACATAAAATGATCATTATTATTGTTGTTACTTTACTCAAACTCAAAGCATTTTTAAAACTTTAAAAACTCATAAATGTTTGCAACAATTAAGATCTGTGAAAGAAATGATCCCATAAAGACACAATCCAAGTGATCACAGTAACTAAAGCAGCATTTAATCTTACTACCGGTAATCTACCTTTAAATTTAGTTTTTTTATCAGGTGTGTGTTCAGAAATAATCTTTTTATTTCTAATCCTAAAAGTATTTACCAGTACCCTGTACTTTGAAATTGGCCATTTTTCTGCCATTTGTCAAGAGCACTGGGAAATCCCTTCATATGTTTTGTTTTCCATTATGGTAAAGCTTGGGAATTCCTCTTTTGAAATACAGGGCTGAAGATCTCAATGATGATATTCTGGACCAATAAAATTTGAGTTTTCAAATCTGCAGGCTTATAAACAAAACTAGAGAAATTGCATTTCCTTAAAAATGCAGCGTGAATGCTTATTGCAGAAGAAAAACTGCTGAAATTAAATAAAAACATTCTGAGAAGTAGCTGAAATGGAAGACCAAGCCTAAGTTAGCAGAAGAAAACAAAGAACACATATGGAACACATATTGGCTGAATTAGGTTGAAATAAGCAGAAATGAGCAAAAATGAGGAAATTAGCTAAAACATAAAAATAAAAAATTGCTGAATTTAACAAAAATAGATGAAGGTGAAAAGGCTGAAAGAAGCTTAAACTACCAGAAAGAAGTGGAAGGAGCTGAAATGAGCTCCAAATTGTGGAATTAGCTGAGAAGGCTAAATTTAGCACGAAAACAGCGAATAGTAGCTAAAATAGCATAAAAAGCTAAAACTTGCATAAATAAGCTGAAAGGAGCATAACATGCTGAAATTAGCAGAAAGAAAGCTTGAATAACTACAAAAATGTTGTAAATAGCAGAAAGAATTTAAAATGATCACAAAACAGCTGAAATTAGCTGAAAAAGTTTAAAATTGCACAAGGAATCTGAAAGAAGCTAAAGCAGAACAAAATGTGAAAGGAGCAGTAAACGGTTGTAAACAGACCTAAAGATTTGAAGGAGGTAAAAGGAGCTCAATTAATTTTCTAGAAGAAAAAAGTAGCAGAAAAAGCTAAATTTATCCAAAAGCTAAAGTTGCACCAATAACAAAAGTCATAGTGTCCTTCTCCTGAACGAGCTGAATGTTTTGATTTATGAATTGTTTTAATGGCACAAAAATTGTGGAACGAGAAAGATGTTGAAAAACGTATGGAAGAAAAAATGGATCACAACAGTGTGAATGCTACATAAACATTCACACAACTACCGGTAGTCTGATGACAAATTACCAAATTTCAACAAACTAGTTATTAAGCTTTTGAGCAGGAGAATTTGAAACTAACTCAGTATTGGAAAATTCCTCATAGTGACTCATTTTTATTTAAATTCCCTGCTCTAGTCCAGTGACATTACCTTCTCCAAGTCCAACTCCTTGAGAAGGATGCTAGCGTTCTTGTTAGCCTCAGCTGCCTGCTGGTCTTTTGCCTTGACGATGGTCTCCATGCACTGGTGACACTTCTTCAACAGCTCCTTCAGGAAACAAGAGGTTATAGCTCTGATTTCTGATCACCTCACTGAGGTCAATAACTGCAGAAAAAAAAAAAAGCCTGAAAATATAAATCAATATTTACCTTGTCTGCGATGGTGGCAATATATCTCATGCACTCAATATCTGAAGGAAACTGGTTGACCTCCTTCACAAGATACTGGACCACTTTTACATGACCCTAAAACATTCAGTATATGTTTTAGTCATGAGAAGCTTGAAGTGCAGCACAACGCACCGTCTCAGGTTTAACGGTCCACGCACCTTCCGAAAAGCAGCCATGAGTGGGGTGATTTTGCGGTTGTCTGCAGCATCTACATCAGCGCTGGCATGCACGAGGAGCTGAACCACGTCAAAGTGACCGCCGTTTGCTGCCAGCCAAAGGGGAGTGTTCCCCTTCTTGTTACGCACATCAATATGAGCACCCCTTAAAATAAAAAGAAGTGTCACTTCAAGAAATCAAAAGCAACACTTGGGCAAAAGCTAAATTTTCAATCCACCTGCAAAAATGCAGGCGATCTAAAGAAAAACAGACCTCAGAACTTAACTGGCAGCTCTTTAAAAAATAAAATGTTTGCAAAAGTGAAAGCCTAACAGTCCTCACCTGTTAATAAGCAGCTCACAGAATTTGTAGTGGCCCTTGTCAGCAGCGATGGTGAGGGCAGTGTCTCGTGATGACGGGACGGGGGGAGCGTTGACATCAGCACCTTTGTCCAGCAGGACTCTGCCTACTTCTGCGTAACCTCCGGAGGCTGCCTCCATTAAAGGAGTAAGACCAGTCTGCAAAATTTAAGACTCAGTGAGAAACATGAGCAGGAGGTAGAACTACAACAACAAAAAAACTGAGTACACTACCCAGTAAAAAGTACTGAATGAAAATAAAACTATTGCAGCATGATCTGCTTTAATATTTGTGATTTAGACTGCTCACCTTAGCCCGATGCTCTACGTTGGCCTTGCGATCGAGAAGCAAGCTGACGACCTCAGCTCGGCCTTGAAAGCAGGCGAGGGTCAGAGCTGTGTTTCTGTTGGTCTCGATCTGAGCGTTGATGTCGGAGCCCATATCCAGCAACAGCTTCACCGCTGGCACGTGACCATTCATAGCCGCCAGCATGAGAGGAGAAATCCCCAGCTTACTGCCAGTCCTGATGAAAATGTAAACATTCAGGAGCAAACAAAAAAAATACAATATGAACTTCCGTGAACTAAAAATATTAATGGGATAAGACGAAAGATACACCAACTGGTCAACTTT
>JBBPBX010005142.1:32477-68205 GCA_038048925.1 Garcialebias charrua | reverse complement strand
TATATATAATAAAATTGTATTTACATTGACTAGGTCACCGGTGCACTGGTTTGCAGCTAATTGACAAACAGCATTCAGGAGGGAATCTTCTGCAATTTTTGCAGGGTTCTCAAATTTCTCATTTGAGCCACAGTTGATGAGTTTTAAGATGCTTATGTTGGAGAAGAATATTCTTGCAGAAGAAGAAGATTTTTAACCCGTATTTACTTGTATGGTCAGATTTTCAGAACATAACATCCCTGACCTTTAACCAAAAATTCCCTAACACTCAAATCATTTGTGCAACCTTTCTCAAAATAACCAGAGTCATAGAGGGTGCCTTCAACCCGTCTCCATCACATCTGAATTTTGCCACAGGCATCTGCAACCTGTCTTCAGAGGACTACATTATGTATTTTGACTCCTCCGTGGGAGTTCTCCCCAGAACGAAAACATCCCAGGCTGGTTCAGGTTTAAAAACCACATGGATGATAAACATAATTTTTAGAAAAACTTGTCCAGATGTGTCTCCTTTTTATATTTCACTTCAGCAGATCAAATCATAAACCATATAGTGGCTCATGTGATGGGTACTAAATGAACCAAGGTGGGCAGCAAAAAGAATAAAAATTATTTGTGGCCAAGGATACAGTTTCCTAACATCTTCTTAGAAGCACGAGGCAGATGGGGAAAAATATTAATTTTAGATTAAGTAATATTTTGTATCCAAGTAAAAGTTAAAACAAGCATCAAAGTCAATGCTCAATAATCCAGGTATAAAACTGGATTATTGAAGAACATGTTTGACGTGACTGTCGACGAGGGAGAGGGCAGGCTCTGGAGAAGAGGGTGTGCCCCATAAGCCATTTTAACACCATCATAACAGTTTTTTTTCCACTTTGGAGTAAACTGCTGGTAGAGAATCAGTTTGTTTAGTGTTTCTTGAGACTGAAGAAGCCTTCTGGATGGAGGGTGAAATGTCTCAGCACATTAAAAAAAAACTGAAGAAAAAAAAACCTGTGACCCGACTGAACAATGGGTTAGCATGTTCTTCCTCAACATGTCCTCATGCATGCTCAATAATCCCAGAGAATAAATGAACACTGTATGTTTGCCTTATTTTATTTATTAATTTGGTATTGATTCTGACCCTGTGCATAATTTATTGCATCCTCAATCTTGCTTGTGTGAAGCACCTGGGGTTAGATTTGGCTCATTGGAATCTGAGGTTCTCCAGCAGAAAGAAGTGGATGGTTACCTCTGAGTCATGACTGACTCCAGAGGAGTTCCAGCATCTGGCAACCTTGTTCAAGAGTGATTGAATGAAGCAGCAGCTCAATGAATGGGCTTCTGTAACCTAAACAGAGTTATACAGCTGAATATGAAGGCGTTCTTACTTTATATGAACTTGTAAATACAGACATTTTTGTTTATCAGAATTTTTAGCTTATCTGTTTTTGTCCCTCCTTAATATTAAATGTAAAGTCGAACATTAAATTCCATCTAAATGTATTTTTTAAACAACATACTATAAATAAAATCTAAAAGAAACATTCAGTAGCACTTCCTGTTTGATTATTCTTTTAATCACAAGGTAAATATCATATTTGGAGTTTGAAAGGTGTTCTTTTGTCTCAAAATCCGAACACAAATTTATGGTAAATTTACTTTATATTCAGCCACTGTAAGAGCTGACGTTCATCTGGCATTCTTCAAATGATCACAAACTGCTCTTCTAATGAAAGTGGCTCTTAGAAAAACTCAGAGCAAAGCTGAGAGTCAGCCAGTCAGGTTGTTATAGAACAATAAAGAATTAAAAGCATTGATTTACTTTCAGTAATGTTTTAGCAGAACAGAAAAGTGCTTCCCTAAGAAATAAATTCTGATCTTCTTTGTGCATGCATTCATTGTCTGCTGACCTGGTTAATTTGAATCTGATGGTAATCTGATGTCAGTTTTTTTTTTTGCCTTTTAATAACTTTTAAAATAAAAGAGCCATGTAATAAGATTTTTTCCCGCTCCCATTAGTTCAGCTTCAGTTGTGAAAAGCATCAGCGACTTTAATGCACGAGCAAAGTTTTTGCTAAACTTTCATCAAATCGCTTCTTTTCATTTCCCACACTTTAGTTTCTCTCACAGATGTTCTTGTCTTTACACTACCACTTTCAGTCTGCAGTAATTAAAAAGTGCCTGGATGGGTCTTTATTCAGATCTCACCAAAACTTTTCCAGCGATGTTTTTAAAAAGTAACAAATAAGATGTCATATGAAAAATAAGGTATTTACTGATGAAAAAATGGGGAAAAAAATCAGTTATTATAAATTGAATTTTCACTTTTCCTTTCAAGATTTTTAAATATACTAAATATGTATGCTTTGTATTTTTTCAATACACAATATGTTCATATCCTGTAATTATTTCAATGAAAGTTAATTCGGTTCAGAAGCTGTGTTTTGTTTCACATCTATATGGTGTATATGGGAAAGAAAAGTTCTGCAATCTATTTCATGTTGCTGCTGATCAGTTTCATGTTGCTGCTGATCAGTTTCATGTTGATGCTGATCTGTTTCATGTTGATGCTGATCTGTTTCATGTTGATGCTGATCTATTTCATGTTGCTGCTGATCTGTTTCATGTTGCTGCTGATCTGTTTCATGTTGCTGCTGATCTGTTTTATGTTGCTGCTGATCTATTTCATGTTGCTGCTGATCCATTTCATGTTGCTGCTGATCTATTTCATGTTGCTGCTGATCTGTTTCCTGTTCATATGTTCATTCGTGCTTATCTGCTCACACAGACTCATGTTCGTGCTGCTGCTCAGCGTAATGTTTTATGCTATTAGTACTTAGTGTATTTTTAAGTTTATGTTTTTTTTAGTTCTTATCAGAGTCAGAGTCAGAGTCAGAGAGTCAGAGAGAATTTATTGTCATTTGCACCGCATGTAGTACATGTGTTGAAAACGAGATTATGTACACAGGGTCCCAGTTACATCCAACAACAAATGCAAGAGAAATACAATAATAACATCTAGGATTAACTAAGAGAGACATCACATCAGCTAGTAATACACTAAGCCCTAATGTAGTAGAAAAACATCATTATAAACAGCAGCACGAACATGAGCAGATGGTCACAGATGAACGCAGCAACAAGAAACAGATCAGTACAGTATCAGTATGATGTGACATTTTGCAGTGTTTATTCTTATTATTTATTTATTCATGAGTCTGACAGCCTCAGGGTAGAAGCTGTTTCTCAGTCTAGTGGTTCTACATTTGATGCTCCTCAACCTCCGTCCCGAGGGGAGTGGTGCAAAGAGTGAGTGTGCTGGGTGAGTGAGGTCTTTCATGATGCAGGTGGCTCTTTTTCTGCATCTGGAGGTGTAAATGTCTGTGATGGTGGGGAGACTGACTCCCACAGACTTCTGTGCAGCCTTCACCACTCTCTGCAGAGCTTTTCTCTCTGCAACTGTGCAGCCTCCATGCCACACGTTGATGCTGGAGCACAGGACGCTCTCCACTGCACACCTGTAGAACGAGGTGAGGACTGGGCTTCTCAGACCGGCTCGTCTCAGCCGTCTGAGGAAGTAGAGTCTCTGATGACCTTTCTTGATCAGGCTGGTGGTGTTATTGCTCCAGCTGAGGTTATCATTCAAGTGTACACCCAGGTATTTGTAGCTGGAGACCACCTCCACCGCAGATCCACCTATATACAGTGGGGTGTGGGTGTGTTTGTTCCTTCTGAAGTCCACAATCATCTCCTTCGTCTTCTTCACATTCATGTGAAGGTTGTTATCTTGGATCTTATTATCGTTTTTCTTTTACATTTTATTGTTGGATGTAACTGGGACCCAGTGTACATAATTTCGTTCCATCACATGTACCACGCGTGGTGCAAATGACAAATAAAGAAACTCTGACTCTGATATTAAAGTCAACTTGGAAATTGTTTATGCAGTTACATTAAAAGTAAATGAATAATAAATGCATACAACACTTGTAGTTTATTAATACAATATAGCTATTCCATAAATTATGATATCATTATTGACAGTTTTTTAAAAACTTATTCTTTTGGCTGCTCCCTTCGTCAGGGGTCACCATATTGAACTAAGTCGCACAAAGACTTGGCAATTATTTTTACACTGGATGCCCTTCCTGACGCAACCACAGACCCCCGAGCTACCACAACCCTCTGTGTGGAGCAGAGAGCTGCTATCTAGGGTGCCCGGGGGAGCAGATGGTGGGGGTTAAGAGCCTTGCTCAAGGGTACAGAGTGGGGCAAATGAGGGTGGAGGCAAGTGTGGGTGTTTGACTCATCCCACCCACATTTTGATGTTGTTAGTACTGGGAGTGGAACCAGCGATCTTCTGATTACAGGCCCACCTTCCCTAACCTTTGCTCCAACACTCCCTTTATTAATACAATATAGCTATACCATAAATTACAATACCATTGTTGATAGTAATCTTAACTAATTCAGTGACAGTCGATAAGGTTATGAGTTTGTCTGGATGTGACTCATCAGTCTTTTCCAGCATGATGTTGGTTTTCCAATTTGGTTATTAAAGTTTCTGACCCAAAGATGCAGTTTAAATGTAATTAAACGTTTTTGTCATTTGCTTTAAATTTCCACTCTGCACTTGCAGCTTTTCAAAATTTGTCTGTGCAAGTCCCACAGAGCTGAGCATTTGCCTTGGATGTTTTCTGTCAGAGGACAGCTTCCGTGCACGTGTCAAACTATTGCCACCGTTCTTTTGAAATGAGCTGGAGACAGCTGCAGTGAAATTCAGATGGATTCGAGATAGCTAGGTATATATTTTACTTTGCAAGGCTTTATAGTTGCTGTTTGTTGTTTTTATTCGACAGTCAGTGGTAATTTGATCAGTTAGCCTTGGCAACATGATTTAGGGGTCAGAGACTTTGTATAACTCTGCTTCGTTGAGAAGTAATGGGACTTCTCTAATTCGAGCCACATGCATTGTCCTGAATTGACTTGCGTTTCATCATTTGCAGCCCTTATAACTGACTACAAATGAGCCACAGCAGCCATTCTCTGGTGCCTCTGCCATGAACAATGTCACGGTAAGATTATAGTGATGTGGTGATTCTTTCCTTTCTCAAATAGAAGTCTTTTCTGCAGGGATTAAACTTGTCAAGCTCAAGCAACGCTTTTGGTTTATAAACGGGATAAATAAACAATTGGCGTACAATATGGTGCTGTAAAATTAACATTTAAGCAGTTTTCAATAAGCACAGTTAAAATGCATGTAATTTTCATTCATTCAACCTTTATTTAGTCAGGTAAATCTCATTGAGCCTCGTGGACTCATTTATAAAAGCGACCTGCTACAAACTAAAGAATGATGAACAGCAATTATACAATTACCTTAAACAATGAACAATAGAAAAACACAAGAGAGAAATACAGATTTTTTTAAAACAAAGTATCAAAAACTAGCAAAACATTATAAAGTACTGCAGATGTATAAAATCAAGAACAAAAACATATCTGCATTGGTTTTTGCCAGGATTCCAACGGATTAAATGATTAAATTGATTATACAAATGATTAAGCAAAGGTAGTGTAAGACAACACTCCGATACACAGTTACATGCCAGGGAGACAGAGAAGTGGGTGAAGAATTTATCTGACAGACAGCAAACCCAGCCGGAGACAGAGATTCTTGCCAGGGGGCTAAACTTTGCAGTGGCACCAAGTAGAATTCCGCTGGTGGAGATGATCACAGCCACTGAGTCAGCCATCCGTAACAACAAAATTAAAGAGTTTGAAGCAGAACAACTCAGAGTCAAAGTTTCAGCCTGTCTCAGTAATGCTAAACCACCACCTTCCAACATCAGTAGAGAAGAGAGGGATGCACTCACCACTCTTAGCAAGGACAAAAACATCATAATTCTCCCAGCAGACAAAGGAAGGTGCACAGTGATTTTGAACCAGAAAGACTATCATGAGAAAGTTATGTCACTCCTTAGTGACTTAACCACTTATGAACCGCTGAAAAGAGATCCAGGAAGTGGTTACAAGAAGAAGTTGATAGATTGCCTGAAAATTTTGAAGCAGGACAAGGCTATTGACAATATTCTGTACCACAGACTGTACCCAGGGGAGGCCACGCCAAGTCTGTATGGTTTACCCAAAATCCACAAACAAGGTGTACCTTTAAGACCAATTGTTAGCATGATTAACTCGGTCACTTACAATGTTTCCAAATATCTGGCATCTGTACTCATCCCTTTAGTTGGCAGCTCAGAACACCACATACAGAACACCATGGACTTTGTGGATAAGGTGAGGGATGTCATCATGGAGACTGATGAAACAATGGTCTCTTTTGATGTCACATCACTCTTTACGTGCATTCCTGTTGATGAAGCAGTAGAGGTGGTCTGTTTAAGGTTAAAATCAGACACCACTCTGAACAGCAGGACCACACTTTCCACAGAGCAACTGTGTCAACTCTTGAAACTGTGCCTGCAGTCAACCTACTTCACATATGGGGAGCAATATTATAGGCAGAAACATGGGTGTGCTATGGGGTCTCCAGTTTCTCCTATTGTTGCCAACCTGTACATGGAGGAGGTAGAAAAGAGAGCCTTGACGTCCTTTTCAGGGAGACCACCAAGTCATTGGTTCAGGTATGTTGACGACACCTGGGTTAAAATTAAATCTCAGGAAGTCCAACATTTCACTGATCACATCAACTCTGTGGATAAATATATCAAGTTCACACGAGAAGATGTAAAAAATGGCAGGTTGGCTTTCTTGGACTGTGAGGTCTCAGTTTCTGATAGAGGAAATTTGCAAACTGAGGTGTACCGCAAACCCACCCACACAGACCAGTATTTACAGTTTGACTCCCATCACCCTCTGGAGCACAAGTTAGGAGTCATCAGGACTCTGTATCACAGAGCAGACAGCGTCCCCACTAACTCAGCAGCCAGACAGAAGGAGAAATCACACACAAAACAGGCTCTAGAGAAATGTGGATATCCTAACTGGGCCTTCCTGAAAGCAGAGAAGAAACCCAAACAGGACTCCAGCCAGCCATCAGGTGAAAAGAAGGAACCCAGACCCAGACCAGTGGCCATTCCATATGTTGCAGGGGTTTCAGAGACATTGAGACGTTTATTTTCTAAACACAACGTCCCAGTGGCTTTTAAACCCCAAAATACATTACGGCAAAGACTGGTTCATCCCAAAGATCCAGTCCCCCGGCAAAAACAGAGTAATATTGTGTATGCTGTTCAGTGTCAGGAGGGCTGTGATCAGTCTTATATCGGGGAAACTAAACAGCCACTGGCCAAAAGGATGGCCCAGCACAGAAGATCAACATCATCAGGTCAGGACTCTGCGGTCTACACTCATCTCCACGCCAGCGGTCACTCTTTCAGGGATGAAGATGTTCACATCCTTGATAGAGAGGAACAATGAGAGAGGAGTAAAGGAGGCCATCTTTGTGAAAAGAAACCGCCCATCATTAAACAGGGGTGGAGGCCTCCGGGTTCAACTGTCCCCCTCTTACAATGCTGTTATTGCTATTATCACTCAGCCCTCTGTGAATACCAAACAACCATCAGGGTGCTAACAATCCATCGTTAGGCTGATGGTCCTCCTTGATCATGTGAGCAGCTGGTTTCGGCTGTCATCAGCAAACTGGTTGTGTAACACTGTGAGAGGGTGCTATTTATAAGACTGAGCTGAACCCAGCACCTCAGACTGAGGAAGTCTTTCGGACGAAAGACGAAACGTTTCTACAATTTTTTTTTATTTTTTATTTTTTTGAATGTCCAGAGGACCAGACTTAGCTACTTTTTTTTGTTGATTTTTCTACCTGGATTATTGAGCATGCATCAGGGAATTAAACAAAGGAACTATTTGAGATCTTAGTGAAACACCATGCCCTGCTGAACAGTCACGTGTCAATACCCGCAATAAAAACCTGATACAATTTACCAACCATTATACGAACGAGAACAAATGACTCCACATTCTATAGCTCAGTCATGTAACTGATATAATATTGAAAGGAGACTTGGGATAAGGAATTTGTGATGTTTCAGCACTCAGTTTCAGCTCACATCTGCTGATT
Source organism: Garcialebias charrua (assembly GCA_038048925.1). Lineage (NCBI taxonomy): Eukaryota > Metazoa > Chordata > Actinopteri > Cyprinodontiformes > Rivulidae > Garcialebias > Garcialebias charrua. The sequence continues at coordinate 60,116 of JBBPBX010005142.1, read as the reverse complement.
GAAGACAGACTGGTGCTTTAAAAGTCTCTGCTGCATCTGTACTTGTTTCTGGAGAAAATAATAAACATATCCTCATAATGTAAAGTAACTGTACTGCCGGCAATATGTTCATGGGTTGTGAGCATATTTAACGTACTACCATAAATCTCCCTCTCAACTCATTTGAGTATGTGGGCCATTTAAAAAAAATGTTTTAAGGAAAACCACATTTCAAAAACACAGTTTTACAAAAATTGGCATCTGTGACTGATATCTTCCAGGTATTTTATATATTTTTTCTTTTGACAGTATTTTCACTATAAAACAGAAACGAAGTTGAGCCTTGCTTTTCTCTCTTACTTTTTTTGAACTCATAAGTTGCACAGATCCATCTCTGTCACTTATGAGCATTTTCCTCTCTGAATAAATATATGTAATGCCCACCATTTTATTTATGGATATACAGCAATTTTTGTTAGCATGTAGCGTCTTGGTCCTTTTCTACAGCTGGCTGCTGTCAGCGCTCCTCCTTACTGTGGCGGCTGGCAGCTTGCCTGTTTTTCTGCATGTGTTTTTATACACATCTTGAATCAACCAGATGTTCTTTGACAACTGGCGTCCAGTATGCCCTCTGCTCAGTTTCTGCCCACACACACAGTCTGCTACCCAAGCTGGGATAATTTTATCAATAAAATATTCAGTATGGAGTCTACTACAAGCCTTCGTTAGCAGATAAGAGCAACAGATTTGATTGGACTTGAACAAAAAAAGTAGAAATCTTGTTTTACCAATTCATAAGCTGATGACCCTGTTGACCTTTATCCTTTTAAACAGTGCCACTTCTGCAGTGCATATAAACTTTTGAATTTGAACGTTAGTTTTTTTTCTCTGATTTGGAATCATCCATCCATCCATCCATCCATTTTCGTCCGCTTATCCGGGGTCGGGTCGCGGGGGTAGTAGCCTAAGTAGGGAGGCCCAGACTTCCCTCTCCCCAGCCACTTGGAGCAGCTCCTCTGGGGGAATCCCAAGGCGTTCCCAGGCCAGCCGAGAAACATAGTCCCTCCAGCGTGTCCTGGGTCTTCCTCTGGGTCTCCTCCCGGTGGGACATGCCCGGAACACCTGATTTGGAATCAGTTTATTCAAATTACATAATATCTTGCATCAGAAAAACTCTTGAGTTGATTGTGAAAATCCATCCTTCCATTATCTTTACCCACTTCTTCATTTTTTGGGTTGCAGTCACTGGTGCCCATGTCCAGCTATCACTGTGTGAGAGGCGGGGTACACCCAGGACAGGTCGCAAGTCCATCACAGGGCCACATAGAGACAAATCATTACCATTTATTCAGTTTTGGTCTTTACATGAAATTTATTGCACACCATGTCTCAGTTTTAGCATGTAACACAGAGTGGAAAGAATATTGTTTTTTGAAATACCAGGATTTTTCTAAGTGTCCAACTCCAGCACGAGTTCAAAGTCTGTAGTCAAGAATGAAAAGCTGCTTTGGTGTCCATGCGTCTTTCTTGACCTTAGGATAGTTCAAGACCTTGCCTTTGGGGGGAGGAAACGAGATCATTCCTCCTGTTGCTGACATGCAGGCTCTGCTTGAGCTTCTTCTGTAGATAGGATTCAGTGCAGAAAGATAAAACGTTTCTTTGACCTTACCATGTGCTTTTCTACTGCAGTGTCCCCAAGAGCTGGGGCTAGCTGTAACAGCATTACAAGCCAGTTTCACACCAAAAGCTAGCTCGGGAACAAAAAACATGTTACCACAGGTCCGTCAATAGATCAACCCACCAAAACCCCACTACAGTACCTCGAACCCTGGTTAGATACAGGTTATTCTGAGGGACTGACTCATGCAAGCACAGCTATAAACACTGCAAGTTCTGTATACACAAATTACCAGTACATATTTTGATTTGATGTTTATTTATTCATTTTAAAAGAACAATACAAAACAGTTTCATCAGATACAAGAATACAAGTAGGATAAAATGAAAGGAGCAGAAAGAAGATGAAATCTTATTATATCTGCCCCTTATTTCACAATTTGTTCAAACAATGATAACCTTCAAACTACATCACAAAATGAATAACTCTACTTAATTTTTCTAACTGTAATACACAAACACACTAAGTTACATCATATATAGTTTTTGAGCAAGTCCTTTTTGACCTTTTTCTTAAATGTATACATTGATTTTGCATTTTTAACATCACTCTCCAGAACATTCCACAATCGAACTCCCTGAATTGAGGTAGACCGTCCCTTTAAGCTGGTTCTGAATTGTGGTTTGATGAATATCTTGTCCCTTTGAGATTGTAATAACTTTGTCTTTTTATAAAATTTCTTTGGATATTTAAAGGTAATGTGTTATTATGAGCCCTATACATAACTGATAAAATACTATAATCTACCAATTCCTGGAATTTCAATAAATTTAGCTGAAGAAACAAGGTGTTTGATGGGTGACTGAAATGTTTTCTGGTGATTACTCTTACAGCTCTCTTTTGTAAAATAAAAACAGGCTTTGTAATTGTTTTGCACGCTTTTCCCCAAACCTCAATACAATAGATTAAATGTGGAACAATGATTGTGTTATACAACATATACAGAGCTTTATCAATTAAAAAATCCCTGACTTTATACAGTACTGCAATTGATCTAGCTATTTTTGTTTTAATGGAATTTACATGATGTTTCCATGTCAGTTTGTCATCAATGATAACACCCAGAAACTTCACTTCACTCACTTTACAGATCACAACATCTTCAATTTCAAATGGATCGTCAACAATTCTCTTTTTGTTACTGAATATCATGTAATTAGTTTTATCTAAATTCAAAGATAATTTGTTTAATTTAAACCAAGTTTGTATTTTTATAAATTCTGTTTTCATCATATCCAAAATCTGTTTTATGTCTTTGCCCGAACAGAAAAAATGTGGTGTCATTGGTAAAAAGAACACATTTAAGAGTCCTGACACATTTACCAAGTCATTCATATATAAAATAAATAACTTTGGTCCAAGCACAGAGCCCTGAGGAACTCCACATGTGATGTTACAGAGGTCAGATCTAACATCATGTATTTGCACAAACTGTTTTCTATCTTTCAAATAGCTAGATACTCACTGTAATACTGGTCTTCTAATACCATATTTATTTAGTTTTAAACATACTGAAACATACATATTGACATACATATATTGATATATTTGATCTTCCTTCAGATGTAAGGACCAGTTTTGTGCAAAAAAGGTGTTGTGGCTTGAAAATGTGCAGATAGAAACTGCAGGTGACAAAATCATTAAAACAACCCCAAAGAATGACCAGACATAAAGTATGACATCTATAATTTAAGGTTGAGTCGGGTCCTCTGGACCGATTCTTCTTTGTTGAAAAGTTTCTTCTTTTATCCAAAAGACTTCAGACAGCCAGTGACAATGTGTATGCTGTTCATGGTCAGGAGGGTTGTGATCAGTCTTACTTCGCAGAAAATAAACAGCCAATGGCCAACAGGATGGCCCATCACAGAAGATCAACATCATCAGGCCAGGACTCTGTGGTCTACACTCATCTCCAGGCCAGCGATCACTCTTTCAGGAATCAAAAAGGCGTTCAATTCAAGATCTTTCAGGAAAAAGATTTGCACATCCTTGATGGTATGAGAGAGGAGTGAAGGAAGCCATCTTTTTTTAAGAGAACCTGCCCGTCGTTAAATAGGAGTGGGAGCCTCCATCTCCAACTGTCCCCTTCTTACAATGCTGTTACAGTATTGCTAGTATCACTCAGCACTCTGTGAATAACAAGCAGCCATAAGGGCACAAACAATCAATCGTTAGGCTGATTGTCTTTCTTTTAAATATGAACAGCTAGTTCTGGATGTCACCAGCCAACCGGTTGATCCGCTGTGAGAACGTGCTATTTATAAGACTGAGTTTGTTGCATCCCAGACTGAAGAAGTCTCATGGATAAGACAAAACGTTACAAGAAGATCAAATTATTAATCAGTTCAACATTTCTTTTCACTGCTATGCCGACGACACACATCTTTACATCAGGACTGGAGCATCATCATCATCATCCCTATCTCCATCTTCACTCACTGTTCTCTCTGCCTGCCTGGAGGAAATAAAGGCATGGATGAATCAGAACTTTCTTCAATTAAACTGCTCGAAGACTGAGGCCATATTGATTGGCACCCCTCACCAGATACAAACATCAACTTTAACAACAATCTCCTTCTCTGGTCAAGACATCCCCCTCTCCACCTCTGTTACAAATCTTGGAATAAAAATGGACTCTCATCTTACATTTGAAAATCACATTAAGCATCTGTTTAAAACCTGCTTCTTCCATCTTCGAAACATCTCCAGACTTCGCCCATCTCTGACTTTTCCTGATGCTGAGAAACTCGTCCATGCCTTTGTCTCCTCCAGGCTCGACTACTGCAACTCCCTGTTTATTGGTATCCCTGGCAAAAACCTTCAGAAACTTCAATACATTCAAAACAGTGCAGCAAGGATTCTGTTGAGAGTTCGTAAATTTGAACATATTACACCCATTCTCCATAACCTCCATTGGCTTCCTGTCACCTACAGAATTCAGTACAAAACTGCTCTCATTACCCATCAATGCTTGCACGGCACTTCACCTGACTATCTAAAGGACATTCTTGCACCATATTCATCCACCCGGTCTCTACGATCACAGAACAGTAATTTCCTTCATATTCCTCGGACCAAATTGAGGACCATGGGAGACCGAGCATTCTGTGTGGCTGCCCCCCGCCTGTGGAACTCCCTCCCTGACGACCTGAGAGCTCCACAGTCACTGGTTGACTTTAAAAGCAGCATAAAGACTTTTCTTTTTAAGCAAGCCTATTCTGCCTCCACATGATTTTATCTTTGATCTTAGCTGATATCATTATTGATTTTACTTGATTTTATCACTTGTTTTATTTTATTTATTTTTTAAGCAAGCCTAATCTGCATCCACATGATTTTATCTTTGATCTTAGTCGATATTATTATTGATTTTATTTGATTTTATCACTTGTTTTATTTTGATCTTTGCTTTGTTACACTTTGTAGCACTTTGAGATTTTTATTAATGAAAAGTGCATTATAAATTGAATTCATTATTATTATTATTATTATTATTATTATTATTATTATTATTATTATTATTATTAAGAAGAACCCATCTATAGAACCTGACTTAACATTAAAGATTTATACTTGGATCATTGAGCATGCATCAGTACAATATATATTACTTCCTAATTGAGGCACCATGTTAGATATTTATATAACAAAGCCAACTAAAACTATATCTGATGATGACTTACGGTATAATAAAACTGTTGAAACGTGTTCTAAAGCACAGCAGAACTGTAGCTTTGTTAAAATCAGCTTTACTATGCCCAGTAGGTGACTATAGTAAATACTGGGACCTTTTTTTTCAACTGATGTTTGATCTTTGAACACAGTATCGTTCTCATCACTCATTGTTTTATTCAACTGATATTATATTCATATAGAACACTGTATTTTTTTTAAAATTGTAATTGATGCCAATCATCCACCTGAGATGAAGTGGTGAGAAAAGGTGTACAAGTATGTTTCACATTCAGTGTTCGCAGGATGAAACTGGATGGGGCTTTAGTAAAATTGTTTAATAAATTCTGCAGAGATTTGTCCATTTCCTCCTCTCTGGCTGCTTTTGTGCATATTAAAACATGTAGAAACTATGAGTCTTTTTAAAAACATTTTCAAACATTAGCTGAATGCCTGTTGCAGAAGTAAACAGCACAATAACTGTCTCAGAGGGAAAGTTTCCGCTTGGCCTTGTGGTGCGGACACAACAATCTCACTCTCAACGTGGAGAAGACAAAGGAGATTGTCGTGGACTTCAGGAAGAGGGATGCACAACATGCCCCTCTGACCATCAACAGCACCGCAGTGGAGAGAGTGGACAGCACCAAGTTCCTGGGAGTGCACGTCTCAAAGGACCTGTCCTGGAGCAGGAACACTGCAGCACTGGCCAAGAAGGCTCACCAGCGCCTCTACTTTCTCCGCAAGCTGAAAAGGGCTGGAGCTTCAACCTCCATCATGTGCACCTTCTACAGGGGAGCCATAGAAAGTGTCCTGACCAGCTGCATCACGGTGTGGTTTGGTGCATGCACTGCATCCTGCCGCAAGAGCCTCCAGCGCATCGTGAGAGCAGCTGAGAAGATCGTCGGCACCTCCTTGCCCTCACTGCAGGACTTACACAGCAAACGCCTCACTCGGAAAGCCCACTGCATGGCAGGTGATCCCACACACCCACTACACAGCTGCTTCAGACTGCTGCCATCAGGGAGGAGACTGAGGAGTCTCCAGGCTCGAACCAGCAGACTGAGAGACAGCTCTGTTCATCAGGCAGTCAGAATGCTAAACACTCTGCCTGCTCTGCCTCCCCTCCCATTTGAACTGCCTTAACACAAAAAACTTTCTCACACATTACCACTCAACACAAAGTTTTTAACACTGGACTCTGTGTCATCAAACGGGTTATTCACTAAACTCTCGGTCATGTGTTCATTCAGTTTGCACTACTTCTCATATTTGCACTAATGTTTGTATTACATTACTGCCTATAGTCATACTACTGTTTACATTCACTGTTTACATTTATTAATACTGGTTTACATTTATTACTACTGCTTTACATTTATTACTACTGTTTACATTTACACTACTTTTATCTACACTACTGCAGATACATATACAGCATTCTCTGACTAGCCTTATCTAAGGATGCCAAATGTGCCTTATGTGCCTCACTGCATATGCCACTTTGCCTCTATACCAACATCAACTACCTCATACATATACTGTGTACATTAACTTATATGCTGCTGTGCCACTCTTTGCAAATGTCAATGCTAGAACCTTCAGTTTATTAGATATACTTTTTATACTTTTTATACTACTATGCAAAAACTCAGGACAGTATTACACTTTTATTATTTCATTTTATGCTTATGTTCATTGGGTGTTTGGTGTTTTAGGGGTGTTTGGTGTTTCAGTGTTGGTGTTAATTTTCATACTTTTATACTATTATGAAAAAACTCAGGACAGTGTTACACTTTTTTACTATTTTATGCTTATGTGTATTAAATGTTTTAGTGTTTAGTGTTTAGATGGTTACTGTTGCACCGAGGGACTGAGAGAAATGCAATTTCGGTCCTGTGTATGTCCTGTACATATTGCAGTTCTGACAATAAAGTTGACTTTGACTTTGAAATCAAACATGCACACTATGGCTGCAGTCGAGCTACAAACGCTGAACAGGACCGTGACTGTTTTTATGCTTAAAACCGAAGCAAGTCTGTGTCACGCACATTCTCTTAAAATGCAAAAGTCGCAGCATCTGCCAGTGACCTGGCATGGAAACTACAATGGATTCTACATTTTTTGTCTTCGCATCTGAACAGCAATTATAAACACATTACCGTGTGAATGTGCAACGTTTTCACAGTCAGCATCAGGAAATCGATGCCATTTTCACGAGTTTGTTCATTTATAAACAGAGCCCAAAACATTTTCTACTGCTACAGCTTGCACTGTTTACATCATTCAGGTCTGTCTGAATGGAGGTGCTGGACAAGCAATATAGAAAATTGCATTATCACATGACAGAGTAACACAACAAAGAATGATAGAATACCATATTCTTTGGCGTATAGGTCACCGTTTTTTTGCATAGATTTGTCAGTCCTGCGACTTATACGCCAATGTGACTTATATACGTTTTTTTCCATATTCATAATGCAATTTTTGATTACCAATTTTAAATTTCGAAGAACTGCAATAGCGAGTCCTCCCATGCATGCTTGCTTCACTCAGCTGTTGGAACGCTGGAGAGCTCATGGCTCTGATGGATGGATGGTTGGATGGATGGTGCTGTGCCACCCAATCGAAGTGAAGCTGTTTTGACCATTAAATAAGCTCATAATAAATGCAACGGGTCAGCGGTGACACATAATAAGTGTAACTTATATATGTTTTTTTCCCTCTTCATTATGCTTTTGTACTGATGCGACTTATACGCTAGAAAACATGGTAATTTTCATTACTATTCAATTAAAAATGAAGGGTTTGTTTTAAGTTAGTAACATATTTAGGTTAATCTTCTTGATAAAAATATGGCATTGCTCACAAATGGCTCTCTAGAGGGCCCTATAGACTTTATATTTATGATATAAAGCTGACTGATCACAGCATAGCTTAAGCCTATAGCTCTATATCTATGCTGTGATCAGTCTTGTCTGATATAAGTTACCGTATTATGCTCTTGTTACTAAATAAGCAATCTCGTGTTTTAGTTTGTTTTACAATTATCTCCACATGTTTTCACATCTCCCTGGTTCTCTGTGTCATTTAGCTCTCTGTTTATGTATAAAATTAAATTTGTGGCTCAGCGCTGAGGTGAATAATCTGGTCTTGAAATCAGGCCTGGAATACATTAGAGTAAATGTTGCCTTTAGGCCAAGAGCCCAGATCTCTAAAGTATGAAGACGTGAAAAGTTTAATGGAAGTGAGCGACTCGGGATGAATCCGCTCCTGCAGTAGAATCACTCACTGTCAATCTGAGCTTCTTCTTCCCTTTCTGAGGCCGTTGTAGAGAAAAATGATCTCCTGTCTTGTAGAGCAATCTTATGAATGGGGGCACACTGTAATGTAAATGAGAGCCAAATAACCCTCCCCTGCCTGGGCATGAACCCAAAGATCCTCAAGTTCCATTTCTGGTGTGATAAGAGTCTCTGCAGCCCATTCCACAGCCCATTAGCAGTGGATTGATGGAAGCTCCCAACTTCCAGTTATTTGATCACAGCTGGCCAAGGACCAGTAAAGAGAACTCATTGCGGCTTTTGTTGTCACACAAAGCGACCGAGAGGCTCAGTCAGGCTGCTCTACGATCCACCTGGATGTCTCTTTTCGGCTCATTGATTTTTTTTGTATTCCATTTTATACACAAGGTAGAAGATCATAAAAATAACAATAGCAAAAGCAATGAATCAAAACAACAAATACTGATGGAAAGATTAAATAGCAAATAGTTTAACAATGAAAAGAAATGCAAAAAATAACAAAACGGAGAATTGTGGAAGTTTATTAGTATAAGTTTGGATGATGTAAAGGAGATCAAGCCTCATTTCTTCATTCATTCAACCTTTATTTATACAGGTTAGTCCCCAGTGAGCCTCAGGGACTCATTTACAAGAGAGACCTGTTCCATACAACGTACAGAGAAGATGAGGAAAAGAGAACATGAAGGTGGAGGAAGTAAAAAAAACAACTAAAGAAATAAATCATGTCTCATACCATGTCCTGGCTGGGGCAAAGTGTAAAAGATGCAAAAAAACAAACAAACAAACAGACCTTGCTACACAAACAGCATTATAAAATGACATCATAATACATTTATGCATAGAAGGTCAACAAAGGCGGTGAGTTGTCCATGGACACTTCAGAAAGTTCCAAGGTTCTGATAAGATGGTACAGTGTCTATCAGCGACACAGTTCTGATAAGGCCTGTAGATTAGAGCTATCATTTCTAACCCAAACCCGAAAACCGGCCCAGATGTCCCGTATTAGGGCCTGGCCATTGTAATGTGATTAATCGGCTGGCCGGGCCGGTATTGGGCCTTTATCTAGGTCAGGATCAGCCGCGATCCAATTATATGAAAACATGGCCTGCCATACATCCACCAGCTGCACACGGCCACTTCATCGCAAGCTGACCGGCCTTGAAAGAGGTAAAAATTCAGTTAAGCTTCAGATCGGACTGTACTGGCAGCCAGCGATCCCTCTTCCAAATGGACGTTCATTCTGCCGCTGCACTCAGCGGACGCACACGGCCGACGATCCAAACAGATGAGATCCCAAAGCAGACGCGTGTGTCAGATCTGTCCGTGTGTCAGTAATTCAGAAGAAGACAGGCAGAAACAGGGTTTAAATGCTCTTTTATGGCCATGAAAGGACAAACAATAATAATAATAATAATAATAATAATAATAATAATAATAATGAATTCAATTTTTAACGCACTTTTCATTAATGAAAATCTCAAATCTCAAACACCTCTCGGCTCCAAATCTTCTGCCTCGTTTATTCAGCTGCGCGTCCCAGACTGTTAATAACTTTTTTTTTTTTTCAGGTTCGGACCTGTAATTACTGTTAATTCGTCTGGTCGGATGGAGTTAGGAAATTATGACTGTGGGCTGGGGCCGCGTCCTATCAGATTTTTTGGGCCCGAATGCAACTCTACCACAGATGTACTTGGGGCAGGGAGGGGGTAGGCAAAGCTTCTTAAGGCCCCAGTATAGCTCTGCGTTTTGCCGAACGCCGCTCTACGCGCGCGTGCTGTGCGCAGGCAGTTCACAGTATAGCTCTGCGTTCGTTCTCGCGTTAATTCTCGCATTTTCCCTCCAAATACTTGATGTCATTTGAACAGCAGCAGGGCAGAGCGTTTACCTACGGGGCAAATTGAGGTCGCTGTTTGGTCATTTGCTGACTCGCCTATTGAATTGATTGACAGGTCGGGTGAGGAAAAACAGGTACTTCCCACAGCTTCTGCCGCAACGGTGTTCCGTGTTTATATGTTAATAAAAAGTTCTAAAAAATAAAATAAAAACAGGGAGCGCTGGTCCAGCACACCAGAACACCAGGAAATCTGCAGAACCTCCCGCAGCCACGTTGGACATGAGTTTAGTTCGCTCGTGACAAATTAATTCATTTCCTCATCATTTCAGTCATGGAGTCAGCGGAGGAGGAAGCGATCACTTGATTTTTGGCCAAAAAAACCCAAAAGAAAAGTCCAGATCAGGGATGAAGAAGGGGAATTTAATACATTTGTGTCTCATACAAAACAGTCCGGCACCGGGCAGTTTATTGTGAGACAACGTGCCTCGCATAAGCAGTCGTAAAATTTGAGCTTGGCGCGTACATGCCCTGCGGGCCTACGCTTGTGCCTCTGCGTACGTACGGCATACAGCGGCGTACCGCCGTACGCAGAGCCTTCAGTTTACACATCCTCCAGGAGCAATATGAGATAAGTTGGCCTGTCCAAAGTTAGCAGGAATTCAGATAAGCAACAAATGTTTTGTGCAGACAGACTACTGACATGTCTGCCTTCAGTTCTGCTGGTACATTCAATGGCAAGTCCAAACAGCCAGATCTGCCGGTCCGTGCTTGTTAGCCTTCTCCAAGTCTAATCCTTTGTGCCTGCAAAATCTAGGAGCTACAAGTAATCCACAATTCTCAGAAATTGCGTCCAACTTATGGTTTAGCACACAAAGCATAAGTCTGAGAGCTCGAAGCACAGAGTAATCCTTCACATAAGGCGGGCAGCTTTAATACTGCCAAAACTTCTGCCAATGTCTTTCTTATTAGCCAATATCCCGGGTATCTGCCAATTCCAAAAAGCAGAAACCCTGTTATCACAAATCCACTTATGTATGCATCTTCTACGTCCTCAACAGACACAGGCACATCATCTTCCAAACACCCCAGGAATCCAAGACATTTCCAGTTGCATGTGTCCCTTCAGGGCATGCGGGTTCTCCTGCACCCTGTCTTCTGATATATTTTTTAAAATAAATTGTGTTGAGAGACCAGCTGACCAGATTCATAATAATTTTTTTATTTAGAAGCTGTGTAAAGAGAGGCTCTGAGGAGGTTTGCAGCATAAGAGAGCAAAAAAAAAAAAACAGGACGGAGGGAGCACGAAAGAGATCACACCTCATAAGACTGTATGAAGAAGATATAAACAGAAGTGGTGTTGTCATATCTTGCTTTTTTGTTTTTGTTTGTGCTTCAGTTGAGTGGATATTAATGCCTGCTTATCATTTGCAATAGCCATTCTCATAAGTAGCTTCATGAGTCATTACTTTGTTTCTTTGTTGAGCTTCTCTTTACACAAAATCTCGGAGACATTGATGGAGACAAGCAAACATCAGCCATCAAACAAATGAGTATCCTCCATTGAACCTTTCTCTCAAAGTAAACATACACTAGTCTTAATCATGTCATTGTCATTGGTGACTTTGACCACAAGGGATTCACAACTGTTAAGTTCATGGCAAAAACCAAGACAGACATGTTCCTGTTTTGAGTATTTTACATTGCTTTATAATGTAGCAGTTTTTGTTTCATTTTTTTTTCTCAGTTGAATGAAAATAACGGTGCCTGATTTTGGGATAATAAGGGGTAGCAATATTAGCAAATTGGACCTACATATGCAGTATTTTCCTTTCGTACGGGAGACTGGGGTCCAAATCTTAAATATTTTCAAATATTTTTTATGTCTGTATTTCAAAAAACAGTTTTACTGTAAGACCATGTTTAATCCAGTTTTAACCTAGCCTCATTTAAACCAAAACTAATCACTCCCTGTAGATGTCCATCTATTATTGAATGATTTATATTTTTATGTAAAAAAAAATAAAAAAAAAAAAATACTTGTGGCTATTTTGCACTCCTAAATATCATTGAATGTTTTTCATACTGTTTGATTTACAGCCAGAAAAAAAAACTATGTTGCATTCAGTCTCATTTCCTATGTGAGCAAGCCATTATCAGTCTACCTGAGCTAGACAGAACTAACTAATGGAAATAAGAGTGGATTCAATGCAAAAAATAAAATAAAAACTGAATCAATGCACACTACAGCAGTCCCTTGAATATCGCAGGGGTTACGTGCCACACGATGGGTGAAAACTGCAAAGTAGGAACGCTGTTTATTTTAGTATTATATAAATGATAAGGCTTCATAAACCCTCCCCACACGTGCAATGTTCTACACTCTTAAACCTATGTAATTTTAACATCATACATGTATGTACTGTACAGTACTGCAAAATTTTACTCATCAGCTCTACAGACCAGCAGCTCGGTTCCAGTTCTGCAGACCTACCCTGCAGCAATGAAGCCCAATGAAGCCCGGGTTGATGTGCACGTGGATAATTGAGCTTCAGTTAGCTTCAGGATTTTTTGTGACTTTCCTGCCAGTTCTGTGAGCTTAATAGATGGATTGTTACTTCTACTTTGTGTTGCAAAACTGTCCCTCCATTTTGCCATAAAGCAGCAGCTGTTGTCTTCTGGGAAGTGTAGTTCTTTTGACTGGCAAAACAGTGTAGGTTTACTGAAAGAAAACTACAAAATGGAGGCATCTGTCTGAAGTTTTTTTTCCGTTGTTGTTAACTTTTTATACCATACTGTCCTGATCACGAGTAATATTAAAGTTGACGATGGGTGAAAAACTGCAAAAAAAGCAAGTCCACAAAAGTCAAACCGCGAAGTAGCGACTGAACATGCTTTTGAACATGGTGTCAACTGGTGCCACGCTGGACTCTTTCTCCATCACCTTCAGTCGTACACTGAGACCACTGAGGCACTCCACACAACGCCACAGGAAGTCCTTCCTTCATGTGGCTATCAAACTTTTCAATTCCTCCCCCTTTCTGCACTTAAGACAATAAAATTAATCCTGTATTACAATAAACACTATAATGTTTACACATAAAAAAAAATCACACATTAGACATTTCACACATATCAGCACCTGACCCGTTTAGATCTTAATTGCTGGTATTTTTTAAATACTGTTATTTTTTATATCTTATGTGATTCCTTGTTTATACTGAAACTCTGGCATAACATTTTCCTATTGGATCAATAAAGTTCTATCTTATCTTATATTTATCTTAACTAGTTGAGCAACTGGGAGATAAAGTTAGAGAGGCCATACTGTGATGGTTTGAACATGTCCAGAGGCGGGACAGTGGGTATACTGGTAGAACAATGTTATAAATGCAGCTGCCAGGAAAAAGATGAAGGCCGAAGAGGAGCTATGTGGATGCAGTTAGAGAGGACATAGAGGTAGTTGGAGTGAGGACGGAGGATGCAGAGGACAGAGATGGAGGAGGATGACTCACTGGGGAGACCTCTGATGAGGGAAGTGCTTAAAGAAGAAGATACAATACATGTTTTTTTAATCTCACTGCTGTAATATGTGATAACATGTTTTTAAGTGGGAAAAAAGGAGCACAGTTGTTTCACATCCTCAATGGAGCACCTATAAAAATGACCATACTGTTTTCAGCTTCTTTCAATGTCATTCATTTTTACCTAAAATATTGTTTGATGTGAAAGTAATCATTTCAAATTCAATTTCTTTTTTAATTTAACAATCACATCTCCCACCTTATATCAGTCTTTTTTTTTTTCATTTTTGCACTCTGAAGCCCCCGTCGTTCTGTGGCATAAACTCTCCATCATTGATATTTGCATAGTTATCCCAATTTTTGTCAGAGTGGTTGCAAAAAAAAAAAGATTTCAGTGGCTTGCAACAGTGACACGTCTATTTGTCTAAAAGAGTGAAGATGTTATCGTTGCTCGAGAAGCTTGCGAGAGAGAATAAAATGGAAACGGCTCAAAGCAGAAATGGTTCAAACTAATTCCAAAAGAACACTGTCAATTTGCTTCGCATTAACTCCCAGAGTTGGCTGTAGATTAATGATGAGCTGCGATTCGGCTTGTAATTCAGTCGAGGTGGGAAGTAGGCTGAGACTGAAAGCTGTTCGGAATGACAACACACAAATTGTTTGTGTTTGTGATGGAATAAATTGAGCAGCATGCCGCATGATCAAGCGAAGCTTGGCTGCCGTTTTCTCGCTCCTCAACAGTTTGTTGTGCATTGCTCAGCAAGAGACCGCGGCTATTTGGTGCTCCTCCAGGCCAGCTGGTGCATGGGTTCAAGCTGTTAATGGCAAATTATCATCCCATTAATCTCTGGGAATGCTGGGCCTTTGTTAATAGTCTGCGCTGCATAGACATTTAGGGGTTCCAAAAATGAAAACCTCCCTCTCCTCTTCATGGTGGATAATCAACTTGTCTCGTTAGGATCAAGGCTTAGCAGAGCAGGACTGACTGACTTCCTGTGGTGGAACAGAGATGTCTGGAATAAAGCAACAGACTGAGTGAGGCAAGAAGTCACAACAGATTGTTCTCAGTGGGACATCGCAACAAGAGAAGTTTTCAGCAAAATCAACTACTACTAATTACAATTACCTTTAAATATCCAAATGCATTTTGTTAAAAGACAAAGTTGTTATAATCTTAAGGGGACAGAGATGTTTGTAAAACCACAATTCAGAACTAGTTTGAAGGGACGTTCTACCTCAATCCAGGGAATTAGATTATGGAATGGCTTGGAGAATGTAGTTAAAAATGCCAAGTCAATGTTTACATTTAAGAAAATGATCAAAACGAATGTGTTAAAAAATATATATGAAATAGCGTAATGTGTATTGTATTAGTTAGAAAATTAGAAAGAGTTAGTCATTTTGTACTGTTGGTTGAAGATTATTATTGTTTAATCTGATTGTTGGAAATACAGCCATAATATGACAAGAGCAGAGTAAAACCCTGCATGTCATCTTCAGCAATTATGCTTAAATGTTCATATTGTGTAAATTGAAATCATATTAAAGTTACCTAAAAACAAGAGAGTTACAGCTGTGTATTTAACCAGTTCATTTCAACTGTGTTAAAGCACTTGCAAGACTATGGCAGTTTCAAATCATTTGATTTTGTGAGTGCAGCAATTATCTATGAAAGAAAGTCAAAAACACAAAAGATTAATTTTTTTTCACCACTGTATTGACACCAATAAACTATATACAGCAAAAGTCTTGTGCACAATTCATGACAACAGTCTACATCAAAGAATACAGTGTGGCAAACTGAAGAGCATATTACACTTTGACTCTAAACAAACAAAACCATGTAAATACTGCTCATCTTTGGTATCAGCCTGTAGCTGTTTTTGGACTTTCAAACAAAAGCACCAAACACCTGTTTGTGTCTTGGTGTGAAATAAATAAATAAATGTTTCTTCAAACGGTGACGTCACACAGCATGTGACACCAGGTGAAGCTGACACACACATCCAGAGTCTTCACCCGCTTCGGATGTTATCAACCATTAAATGGCCATTATCAGTCATTATCCCGGTCCGGGGCCTTTCTGGGTGGAGTTTGCATGTTCTCCCCGTGCATGCGTGGGTTTCCTCCGGGTACTCCGGTTTCCTCCCACAGACCAAAAAACATGCATGTTAGGCTGATTGGTGACTCTAAATTGACCCTAGGTGTGAGTGTGAGAGTGGATGGTTGTTTGGTGTGAGTGAGACAGGTCCCTCTTGTAAATGAGTCCCCGTGACTCAACGAGGCTAGCCTGTATAAATAAAGGTTGAATGAATGAATGAATGAATTATCATCCCTATATGTAACGGTCAGATTGACCCTCCTGTACCTCCGGTTTAAAAGAGGCCGCGGCGGGTTTTCTGTTTCAGCTTCATGTTCTCCTCCATGAAGACTGAGCCGGTTCGGATGTTGTCAGTCCATACAATGGGCGTTATTAGTGGAGCCTGCTGTCATCGCTTGTAACGGTGACAACGTACCTTTA
Source organism: Garcialebias charrua (assembly GCA_038048925.1). Taxonomy (NCBI): domain Eukaryota; kingdom Metazoa; phylum Chordata; class Actinopteri; order Cyprinodontiformes; family Rivulidae; genus Garcialebias; species Garcialebias charrua. The sequence goes on along the minus strand of JBBPBX010005142.1, from coordinate 43,612 downwards.
AGAGCAAAACAACTGCTGCTGCTGGAGGGGAGAGGAGGAGGGGGAGGAGGGGGAGGCTAGAGGACCGAACGGCAGCTTTTACGCAGAGAGCAGTCTCACCTGCTGAAACGCGCTCCTCCGCGCGCACCTTCAGTTAATCCGGGAGCTTGAAATGATGTCATTTTATTGGGGGGGTTATATTGACTGGATCAAATTATTGGGGGGGTTATAACCCCCCTAACCCCCGTGTAAATTACGCGGGTGCGTTTGACCAAAAGCAGATCAGGGGTCACCAGCATGGTGCGTTCAGGGACCATGTGGGTCACCCCCCGTGGGGCATGTTGTAGAAATAGCACTCGTCATGAAGGAGCAGAGCCTAAAAATTGTCTTTAATTGTGTTTTTAAATGTAAGTAACATTTGCATGGATGTAGCTTTGAAATTAAAATAATAGACTTCTAAAATGATTTGTTTTAAGTATATATACATATATATACTGGTACATCTTCTTTTTCTTTCGGCTTTTCCCTCTTCAGGGGTCACCACAGCGAGTCATCCTCACTCTGGTTGTGTCTCAATCCAACGGCTGCATACTTCGAATACCGCATTTGAAGGCCTCTGACGTCACAGCGATGCGCCGAGACCTGTCCCAATTCGAAGACTCCTTCAATGCGGCCGACGAATGCGGCCTACTTTTCCCCGAATTTCAAGGCCAGATCCCGTGTATCCTTCATGGCCCACCATATCCCAAAATGCATTGCGGTCTCAGAAAATTCTGGATATAATGGCGGACGAAGTAGCGACGGAGTACACTTTTAAATGTAAGTATGTTAAAATCTGGGATTTAAAAAAAATTAAAAGCCTAAAGCTATTGATTGAGGAGCATCAAGTGTATCAAGATTGAGGAGCATCAAGTGTAGAACCACTAGACTGAGGAACAGCTTCTACCCTGAGGCTGTTAGACTCATGAATAAATAAAAATAATAAAATAAACACTGCAAAATATCACATCATGCTGATGCTGATCTGTTTTCTTGTTGCTGTGTTCATCTGTGTTCATCTGTGACCATCTGCTCATACAAACTCATGTTCGTGCTGCTGTTTATTCCCACTATATTAGGCTTAGTGTATTACTAGTTGATGTTTTTCTTAGTTAGTTCTAGATGTTATTACTGTTTTTCTCTTGCATTTGTTGTTGGATGTAACTGGGACCCCGTGTACATAATCTCGTTTTCATCTCATGTACCACATGCGGTGCAAATGACAATAAAGACTCTCTGACTCTCTATGATTTAAAGCAGATGATAGGCTTTTGACATTTGTGTAGACACTTTTTTGTATAATTTTTTGTCTGAGATCAGCTCATACAGCGAGTCCCGTAGTACTTTCGCTGCTAAGCTAATTTTACGTTTTTTTTTTTTAAGGGAGCAAGGAGCAGACCGAATATTTTATTAAGCTTTAGAATGAAAACAGCCATGTTTTCACAAGTGCAAAACAATCTGCAGCTGTGGCATGGATGTACAAGAATGAATCCATTTATTCATCTCATGCTTCTGAGTACAGTTTCATTAACCTTCATACTGAACAGAACCTGTGATCCAACCTGTGAGCCCAGCAGAGCTTTACGATCTGCCAGTCAACACCTGCTGGAGGTGCCTCGCTCAAGGTACAAACAATGGGGAGACCAGTCATTTTCTGTTGCCGGCCCAAAAGCCTGGAACAGTCTCCCCCTTGAGCTGCGTGCCACCTCTGATCTGACTCTGTTCAAAACCAGACTGAAGACCCACTTGTTCAAAAAAGCTTTCAGTGTGTAACTTTTATTACTTTGTCAATGCAAGGCATTGTAGGAAGGTGCTCTACAAATAAAGTTTATTATTATTATTATCTGAATGAAGTACACCTCCTCTTGTGTTGTGCTGTGAAAACTGCATTGTTTTCCATGTTTCCCCTCTTCATTCATTTTATGTTGATGTTATTAGGATCATTTTGGAGAAGATAGGCCTGCATGACAAGGTAACTCCTCTGCAGGCAGAAAAGAAATAGGATAATCTAAAAATAAAAAAGTACGTGCATGTGTAATGAAGAATATAATTTGTACGTGCAGCTGTACATTTAAAGTTTAAAAAAAAAGTTTGTTGCTCTTTTTGCAAACTGTGATGTTTCCTCTGTTCAGGGCTGTAAATATCCAGGTGGGTCAGGAGACGGAGTTAGTGTGAAGCTGATGTGACTTGACCCTGGTTTGTCATGGACGAGGTTTTAGGACAGAGACCTTCCACTGCACCACCTGTCCTAACTGTCTCCATCACTGAGGACACTCCAGGTCCAAGCGCAGCAGCGGGTGAGCCGGGGCTGAGGAACAAAGAGGAACTGAGACAGGGAAGAAAGAGTCAGCAGGACAGAGAGGATGATTTATTTCAGTTCATCAGAACAGATGAAGCAGCAGAGAGAAGAACAAATGTAAGTAGAGACAGAATGGAGAGACTTTTCACAATTCTCAGAAGGATTGGCAAATAAATGAATTAATTGATTGTATTTTTATGTTATTAAAAAAATTGTTTTTTGTTTAAAATGTGAAAATAAATTTATTACAAAAACTAGTACTGTAGTTGTCAATAATTCATTTTATTAACAGTAAATTCATTCAAAACAATAACAAAAGGTTCTGTGGCGTGCCAGCCCTGCAAACCCACAGGACACCACCTCCAGGTCCTCTGGGTTTTCAGGCAGGTGGATGACACCACCTCTTCTGGATGGACGATGCAGTGGACAGTAGAACGAGGTGTCCCAAACACTCCTGAGACCACCTGCAGGATGCTCCACCTTGTTGTCACCCCCCAACCATGTCATGGATCCAGGTCCAGGAGATGAAGCAACACCACCAGAGACTCCTGCTTCATCAGAAATCTGGTCTAGGATCTTCTTGGTTAAAGTAACGGTCCAGGACTGGGACACTCAGATTAATCCTCCAGCACAAGGGTCTGGTCTGGTTCAGGAAATGTAGAGAACAACAAAAACATTAGTTTAATATTTATTTATTTTTATAAGATATCAATTAAGGTAAATATACTGATGCTCATTGAGAACACTTGAGTGCTATTTTATTAATAAAAGAAATTAAAGACCCTGTTTTTATCATTTTTACAACCACTTTTTGTGTCAATAGATTTTATACAATAAAATATTGGAAAATGTTATGTTGTATTCTAAATTTAGAATAAGTTAAAGATTATAATATATGAATTGTTATTAAATTATTATTAAAATAAATTTATTTATTTATTATGCACAAGTTAATAAAGTTAATACATTAGTCTGTCAGTCACTGAAATTATCCATGAAACCAGCTGAAGTTAACATTTATTCCTGTAAAGTTTTCTAGACAAAAAAAGCAAGTTACCTGGATGACCCAGGTTCGAACCCCGGCCATGGCACACCTTGGGGTGTCTATGAGTGCACATCTATTTCCCCAGCTCCCCGAGCGCTGACCACGGCTGCTCACTGCACCACCTGGTGGTGGTTGGGTTAAATGCAGAGACCAATTTCGTCTGTCAAGTATGGGAACATACACAGATGACAAATGTGACAAATTATTATTATTATTATTATATGATTGTCTCTCAGCAGAAGATATAAAACTTGCCGCCAGCGGCGATAAAGTTCCTGTATTTCCTCTAGAATTAAAAAAGCAGTAAAAACAACAACATTTCGAGTTCCTTACTTCTACAGGCTGAGCGCCGTCACGGTTGCTAGGCAACAGGACACACGCCGACGTAACCGTGAAGGCTAGACCTGTTCCAATTCACAGACATTGACTTCAGGTCTACGTGGTCATTGAAGGACCCGGCCTACATCGACCAGGTAGGCCGGGTCCTTCGAACTATGCAGCCGTTGGATTGGGACACAGGCTCTGTCCTCTGCATCCTCTGTTCTCACTCCAACTACAAAGTACTTCATGTCCTCTAACTGCATCCATATATCTCCTCTTTGTCTTTTTCCTGGCAGCTGCATTTCTAACATCCTTCTACCAATATACCCACTGTCCCTCCTCTGGACATGTCCAAACCATCTCAGTCTAACTTTATCTCCCAGTTGTTCAACATGTGCTGTACCTCTGATGATCTCATTCCTGATCTTATCCATCCTTGTCACTCCTAAGGAGAACCTCAGCATCTTCATTTCTGCTACTTCCAGTTCTTTCTCCTGTCTTTTTGTCCATGTCTCTGTCTCCAGACCATACAACATAGCTGGTCTCACCACTGTCTTGTAAACTTTTCCTTTGACCTTTGCTGACACCTTTTTGTCACAAATCACTCCTGAAACTTTTCTCCATCCACTCCATCCTGCCTGGACTCTCTTCTTCACCTCTTTACCACATTCCCCATTTTCCTGGACAGTGGACCCCAAGTACTTGAAGTCCTGCACCTTTGTGACCTCTGATCCTTGTAGCCTCACTGTTCCACCTCCTCCCTCTCATTCACACACATGTACTCTGTCTTACTACGACTGACTTTCATTCCTCTTCTTTCAAGAGCATACCTCCACCTCTCCAAGTTCTCTTCCACCTGTTCCCTGTTCTCACCACAGATCACAATGTCATCTGCAAACATCATAGTCCATGGGGATTCCTGCCTGACCTCATCTGTTAGTCGGTCCATCACCAGAGCAAACAAGAAGGGGCTCAGAGCTGATCCTTGATGCACTCCCACCTCCACCTTGAAGCTATCTGTCACTCCCACAGCACATCTCACCACTGTCCTGCTGTCTTCACACATGTCCTGTACCAGTCTAACATACTTTTCTGCCACTCATGCAGTACATATGCCATCAGGTCCTACTACCTTCCCCTTCTTAATTCTTTTCAGAGCTCTCCAGACTTCACCCTCATTAATTCTTCCCACTTCCAGGCCCACAGTTTCTATGACCTCTACTCTTCTTTCTCTTGCATTCTTTTCAGTCTTTAGCTCCTCAAAGTAATCCTTCCATCTTCCGGTCACACTCTCCTCACTTGTTAGAACATTACCATTCCCATCTTTAACAAGCCTAACCTGCTGTACATTTTTTCCAGCCCTTTAGCTCGCCATTCAGTACAAGTAATTCTTGCTGTCTTAAGTGTCCAGCCATACAACTCATCATACACTTTCTGCTTTGCCTTTGCCACCTCCCTCTTTGCTCTACACTGCGTCTCCTTATATTCCTGTCTCCTCTCTTCAGTCCTCGCACTGTTATATTTCTTCTTGGCTAATCTCTTTGAATGGCTTCCTGCACTTCACTATTCCACCATCATGTTTCCTTATCATTCATTCAATCTTTATTTATACAGATTAGTGTCAATGAGTCATGAGGACTCATTTACAAGAGAGCCCATCCATTCTCTGTCCAGATGACACACCAAGTTCCTACCTGTCTCTCTAATTACTGTTGCTGTAGTAGCCCAGTCACTTGGAAGCTCTTTCTTACCACCCAGAGCCTTTAACAGCTCGTCTCTGAATTTCTCACAACATTCTTCCTTCTTCAGCTTCCACCATTTGGTCTTCTTCTCTGATTTTACTCTTTTTCTCTTCTTCGCAACAACAGTCATTCTACACACAACCATCCGATGCTGTCTGGCCACGCTCTCCCCTGCTACAACCTTACAGTCTCCAATCTCTCTCAGGTTTCCTCTTCTACACAGAATGTAATCGACCTGTGTACTCCTTCCTCCACTCTTATAGGTCACTCTATGTTCCTCCCTCTTTTGGAAATAGGTATTGACTATAGCCATTTCCATTCTCTTGGCAAAATCCACCACCATCTGTCCTTCCTGGTTTCTTTCCTTGACACCAAACCTACCCATCACTTCCTCATCCCCTCTGTTTCCTTCACCAACATGTCCATTCAGGTCTGCTCCAATCACCACTCTTTCCTCCCTGGGAATACTCTCTATCACTTCATCCAGATCTTTCCAAAATGTATCTTTCTCCTCCCCATCACATCCAACCTGTGGAGCATAACCACTGACGATGTTTAGCATCAGACCTTCTACTTCTACCTTCAGGCACATCACCCTATCTGACACTCTCTTCACCTCTACTACATTCTTTGCCAACTCCTCCTTCAGGACCACCCCTACTCCATTTCTCTTTCTATCCACACCATGGTAAAACAGTTTGAACCCTGCTCCAATGCTGCGAGCCTTGCTGCCCTTCCACTTGGTCTCTTGGACACATAAAACATCTACCTTTCTTCTCTGCATCATGTCAGCCAGCTCTCTACCTTTGCCTGTCATTGTCCCCACATTTAGAGTTGCAACCCTCAGTCCTACATTCTTGTTAACCCGGGCCTTGACCGATCCAGTATGGTGTCGCTTTGATGAACTCACATTATAGTTTTGGCAAAAGTGTTTTACGTTGGATGCACTTCCTGACACAACCATCACCATTTACCCAGGCTTGGGACCGGCACAAGAGATACACTGGCTTGTGCTCCCTGGTGGCTGGACCATGCCAGGAAACCAACCCATTTAAATGAACTCTACATATTCTGCAAAAAAGAGCAGTCAGATATCTTTCAATCAAAAAATTGTAAAAGTAAAAGTTTTGACTGCAAGATCAGCAAATGGGATATGAAGTATAAACTCATTTAAATGTACGCAATGACTCACTTTCTTCGTTACTTCAGGGACATCAAAGCCATGAAACAAAAGCTGGATGACTGGCATTAGTTTAAAACGTGCATTTTAATATCTGCCATACTCCCATCTGGTTATGGAGCACAAAGAATGGACGGTTTTAGTAACTTGTGGAATTTTATGCTTGTCACATTTTTGACAAAAAACCCCATTAATTCCAAATAAAAAAAGGAATAAGCCAGAGAATTACTTACTAATTACATTTCCATCCAGAAGCAGGCAGATATTATTAGACTCCACTGTATAACTGCATATTGAGCTTTTACTTACACGGACACCTCCTCTTCTGAAACCATGACAACCACCTTGATATATCTGTTCATGTGACACAAGTGTTTGTAGCAAACATCAGAGCTGCTCTAATTGCAAACAACCAGCACAGTGCAACAGTTTTGCTCATGTGAGTGTATATTGATGCAAAGAAAAATTAAAGCCCAAAGTCACGATATCCTGCATCAAACCCTGACACAAAAGCAAAGTTTGAGCTCTTTGTTTCTTGCATACCTCCTCATAGTCGTTCTCCCCAGTCATGAAGTCATCCACCAGAGTGACCCGGTGGCCCAGCTGCTCACTCAGGGCGTCCAGGAACTTGTCCGTGTCGCGGCTGCGAGGCGGGCGGGAAAAGGTGAAGAGCTTCTTTCGGCGCGTCAGAGTGTTGGGATTACTGTCCAAGGGCTGAGGTGAGGCGGGGGGGCTCTCCAGGCTGACGTACGGGTTGGACTCCACGCTGCTCTGGCGGTGGATCTCGTACACGGTGGTGGGGAGAGGCTCCTTCCAGGACAGGGACAGGCCGGATTTACGGTTACCTAGAAAAATGGGACGTCGCAGCTTCGTCATGGCGTAGCATTTCTGATTGTGCTTGAAAAAGATCATGTTTGTTTTCTCTAATGTGCTCGTAGGGATCAGATTTCTGTGAGGTAACCTTGGCAACAAAGAGCAGGGATGCACAGAGTGCGGGAACTGAATGGGTTTTAGCTCAAACACATTCAAAAGTCAGCCGTTCTTGTGCCATGTTCACAACAAACAGTTTATTGTAAGGAGGCTCTGTTGGTTTTATGTCCATCATGTCAACAGTGTGAACATGTCAGAACAAGCGTTCAATACAAAAACAACTGGACTTTATTTGTTACAGAAAACGTTTCCCCCTCTATCCAAAGGGCTTTCTCAATTCAAAGAGCAGGCTGTGTGACAGTGGAGTTATAACAGGCTGAGAGGACACGCACCAACCTATGTAAATTGAAAGCTGAGATAACACACACACATACCTGAGATAACACAACATCCTATGTAAATTGACGAATCACACATCACACCCCAACAGTAGGGGGTTCCTTAAGGCCTTTGTCAGTCCAATTCACAGAAGCGGCTCCTCTGTTCTCATCAGGTGTGAACTGTCTGGGAATCACACCTAAGGCGACACCATATGTCTTTGAAAGTTGGAACCTGAGGCCCCCACCCCTGTTAAGAGAGGGCCTTTCTCTTTTGACATAAACAGCTTCTTTCACACCCCTCTCAAACCATCTGTGGTCTCTGTCCAAAATGTGAACATTCTGGTCCTGAAATGAGTGACCCTTGTCTGTTCATCTCCAATCGTCAATTTCCATAGGATGTTGTGTTATCTCAGGTATGTGTGTGTGTTATCTCAGCTTTCAATTTACATAGGTTGGTGCATGTCATCTCAGCCTGTTATAACTCCACTGTCACACAGCCAGCTCTTTGAATTGAAAAAGCCCTTTGGATAGAGGGTGAAACGTTTTCTGTAACAAATAAAGTCCAGTTGTTTTTTTTTATTGAACGCTTGTTCTGATTTTATCATGTCCTGGATGACTGAGAATCTTCACCAGCACAGTGTGAACATGGCATCAGTCACCGGACATCAAGGTCCAATTTTTGCTCTTTTGTCACTTTTTTATACTCAGTTATAAAAATTCCCGACACAAACGTTGGACCTTGTTGACCAGTGGCTTTAAACCACTGATGAAAGCATGTGATGTCAAATGTGTGTGTGTGTCGGCCGCAGAGTACCTGTGAGGGGGGGCAGTGTGAGGGGGGAGAGAGAGCGGCTGTAGGCCTCAGTCTGCCCCGCCACCTCAGGCTCTGCGGGGGAGCCACCCCGCAGCGGGGACACACTCTTCCCTGCGTACAAGTTCTCCAGCTCCGTGTATACACCTGTCATCTACGGGTGAAGGCATGACCAGCGGGTTAGCACACGACTTGCAGCAAATGCATCTCTTTGAAGGCGCGCTGCTTTTTAAAGGTCCACCGACATGATTTTTTTACTATTCATAAAATTGCTCAATATATATATATTTTATCATTTAAATATGTTCCTTTATGCAAACAAAATGATAAATCACTTTAATTTTGCTTTAAAAGTGATTTTGAACTTCAAGCCATGTTTAATCATGGGAAATCTGATTACACCCGAACGCACCATCTGTGATGTCACACCGGGCAGAGCTCTGGGCTTGTCACAGTGCGTAGGTATGAGCAGCTCGACATGAAGGTAAGTCTGATACAGCATCAGACCTAAATTAGATCCTGTTGTTTCTTGTTCCATCACCCAAACTATTTTCTGCTTCCCAAAATGAAGACAAATAGCTCAAATCTTCACATAGATTGATAAATTCGTCTGGTTTTAAATGGTCCGCTATTAAAGAGACCAGAGCCCTCTGCCCAGTGTTACATCACAGATGGTGCGTTCGTGTGTAATTGGATTTCCCATGATTAAACACGGCTTGAAGTTCAAAATCACTTTTAAAGCAAAATTAAAGTGATTTAGCATTTTGTTTGCAAAAATGAACATATTTAAATGATAAAAGATATATATTTTGAGCAATTTTATGAAAATTAAAAAATCATGTCAGTGGGGCTTTAAAGCCTCAAGTCAGGTTATATGACAGCTGCTGAGCAGAGCTTCAAATAACGTGAGGAGCTGCGGTGATACCTACATGACTGAGGTCAGGGGACTCGGGGAAGGAGGTGCCATCCCCTGACTGCCTCTCCTCCGGGCTCCCAGATTCATCGATATGAATTCCTAAAAGCACAACACAGCACGAAGAAAGACACATGGACGTAAGCCTCCTCCATCCATTCACCTCCTCGAATTCAGGAGGAGAGATGATGAAGCAGAAACAGCATGGAGGAGCAAGAACAAGAAAAAAAAAAAAGAGCAACAAGCTTGGCTCCTTGAAGAGGACTTAGCAATGAAACTTGGGTGAACGTCGAACCTGAAGCTTTTGAAAGCCTCATGCGTTCAAACTGAGAGTTCATGGAAAGCAGAGGCAGCTCTGGAGTACTGCATATGGAGTTAATGTGTGAAGGTGTATGCATGATGCAGACAGAGAATTACTGTTTTATGTTTTTATACTGTCAAACATCTCCTCACCTGGGAGATGACCAGAGTAAACACAGCTTTATTACAGATCTCAGAGCAGCTGCAGGAGCTGGAGGTTAGACAGTGAAATGTTTCTCACCCACTGCCTGTCTAGTTCCCTCAACATGATGCAACACTTAGAAGTCATGGGGAGGAAATTTCCATCATTACAAGCTTTACGACCTAAAATCAACCTGAAGCCCTTCTATGAAAGTGATAAAAGTGATTGATTGATTAGCACTGTTTTAGTCATGTGGACTTGTGATTGTTTTGTTGTATTCTATAGAGGACTTTTGTTGTGATTTGACATTATGTAAAGTTGTTTCAGTGGCATACCCATTCCCAAATGAGTCCCAATGATGCAGTCGTCGGAGCTCCTCTCTCGGATGATGCTGCGGTACGCCGACCCCGTCACACGCACCGAGCTGCTTCGCCTGTGGAGCTCCGGAGCGCCGTCAGGGTCCAACACCGCTGTGAACCCCACCCCACACACACAGTTAGCATCACATCCTGCTCAAACTAAAATTGATTTTCACTTAAAACACACGAGTAGCTCAAACTGGTAGATTTCTGAGGAAACCATCAGTATACTGTACAGTGGTCCCTCATTGCTTTACGGTTCATTTATCATGGACTCGCTCTATTGCGTTTTTTCAAAATAAGATTTGACGTGACACACAATTGGATGATTGATGGATGAACTGCACAATCGGCATGCAATTTTTATTTAAAATAAATAATTTTGAATTATTTAGCACCTGCTGCACCTTTGTGCAGCCCTTACTGCAGGATAAACTTCCTGCTGCAGCTGATCAGCATGCAGAGCGGAGAAGTGGGCGTGGCCAAGAGCGATTGCAGGTGGCAAAGAGTAGTCAAAGCAGAGCTGAAATTATGACATGCTGTGCGCTTTTAGAGCTTTAGAGTTTAGAAACATTGTTTAGAATATTGAGTGCGGGAAGGGTTTAAAACACCTTTATATATATATGTATGTATACTGTATGTGTGTACCTTATATGTATGTACAAAGTAAATATACATATATATATACATATTCAAATGTATAAATATAAATAAATATATATATATATGTATATATATATATATACATATATATA
>JBBPBX010005142.1:0-25801 GCA_038048925.1 Garcialebias charrua | reverse complement strand
GGGTCTGCATTAAGACGTGTTGTAAATCTTCATTCAGTGTCAGTGCATCGTAAACAGTATAATAAATAACGTTATATGCAAATTCCTGTCGTGTGTTAACGACTCTCAGCTACTACCACACTCAATTTTGAAAGGTTGGCAAAACATCTTGAGTTATTTAAACGTATTCCTATTATTCAGCCAGTTTTTTAAAAATGGAGCTAAAATTCAGAGTGGTATCAGCTGAGAGTCATCCTAAACACATAGTCAAAGCTAGTGGTTCTCAAACTGGGGTCCCTGGACCCCTGGGGGTCCGCAAGCTAGTGTTTGGGGATCCCCCCCCCCCAAATAAAATAATAATATTTATTTTTTACAAGCACGTAGATAACAACACCTTAAAGTACACCAAAATGCAGGAACTCACATCTACTTTATTCAGAATTTTCTGGGGGAGGACCCCCCTCAGACCGCCCCTCCCCCAATCGCTTTTTGCGTTCTGGCATTGATCAGCCTCGTTTCTTGGTTTGACTACTGCTGTTATGATTCTGTTCAGTTTTATGTAAAGAGTTTTCTGTAATAATGTGAAGAAGTGACAATATGTTTATGTTCATTATGTGAATATGTAAAGTTTTAAAGTGTTTTATTTATGCTGTTAATTTTCTCAAAACTGACATTTTTGGAAGCTGAAATTAAAAATGTTGTTAATTAAAAGTGTCTTGAATGTAAAATATCCCATGTTTAAATTTATAAAAATTGCATTAACGCTTTTTCAGTATTTATGCTACACAAATATTTCCATTGCATTAAAGAGACAAATTGAAGAAAATTATTTCATAAGCGTGATGGTTATGAGGGTGTCCCTGAACCCAAACAGTCTGAGAACCCCTGGTCTAAGCATTATCAATTTGCATAAGATATTTGTTTAAAACAGTGGCATGCAATGCAGCGGGGGACTCTTGAATTTATTTATTTTTTATTACTATTTGCAGAAAGGACACTGTGGCTTTTTGTGTTTGCCTGATGATCTTTGAATCGATATCTCTTTTCTAAAAAAAATCTTCTGCAGTTATTGAGGCCTAAACTGTCCCAGAGACGTCCACACATTATTAATCTAAGCAAACACAAAAACAAGATTATTCTAGTTGACCAATAATCCCTAAAACAGTTACGGCAGCAGTACTGACCCATTAAATTCTGATTGTCTGATACTTTTAGGATGCTGCCTTAACTAATGTGAAACTATTTGTGGAAGTTGGGCTCATGTCTGAGTCAGAGGGCTGACAAAAGGGAACAAACTGTTAAAATTCAAAGTTATATTGAAGGGACTATTTGGCCGTGAAAGCTGTTTTTTCCACACTTAGTCATTACAAGTGGTAGCAGATGGCTTCTCTTTGAGAAAAACAAGCCCTGACGTCGAACTATGTGGCCAAATTCAAGAATTCAACATGAGACAAATACTACTACAGCTGTTGATGACGACGATGCCGCTCTGTCAAACCTCATGTCCAGTCCGTTGAGGAAAAGGATGCGGTCGCCTGGTTTCAGTCCACATTCCTCAGCAGGAGTATCTGCAAGAAGACGACAGAAAACGATCAATCGAAGACTGAGAATGGATCCAGACACAGCCCGTCGGAGAAGGTGAACAGAACAAAGAGACACGGTGTGACCAACGTGACGCTGTCAGTCTGTGTGAGAGCCAACAAAACACATGAACACGGGGACGGGCGCCGTGGTAAATGTGATTACGTAAGGTGCTGTCAAAGCAGGCTGTCAACTTTAAAATGGACCGACGTGTGTTTCCAACCAAACTTTAAATTTTTTTATTTCAGCTTCTTTAAAGAAAGCAGGGCTTGTTCAGTTCAGTTGTTGTTCAGATCCCGATGAGAGACGAGCTATCCATCCACCCCCGCCATCTCTGTTCAACCTCCATGAGGCCCACTGAGTCAGTCCGCTCCAGCACATGTCGGTGGGTGCTGATGGTGGGCGAGCGCAGCGCCGTCATCGTCAAACACACATAACACACACACGAGCACCTCCCTCTTCATCCAGAGCTCTGGCAGTTTCCCTCAGCGGCACCTTTGTTTGACACGTTTTATTGTCTGCTGCTTTCATTTCACACATTAAACCAATAAGAATAATCCGGAATAATTACAAACTTTAAGAAATGTTTTTGAAAAACAGGTTTTTAGCTTTAGGTCTTTAAAGGTGCAGTCTGTAAGTTTTCAAAAAATATATTTTTAACATATTTCTTCACTCTGTCACTATCTCCTGACAGACTGATGTTAGACAAAGTAATCTCTGAAAAAAACTATAGTCCCCTTGCTTCTCCAGGTGTTACTAAAAGCATTTCTAAAAAGCCACAGTGACCCGCCGTTAACCAGCCAATAAAAACAGAGTTTTTAACCAGCCAATAAAAACAGAGCTTCTCACTTCTCACGCTCCTAACCCACGCCCCCGCCTGTCCCAGCCCCAGCGGCCGCGCACGTTCTCGTTCAAAGGATTGCAAAGCGATGCAAAACTGTTTTGTATGTGACACAAATGTATTAAATTCCCCTTCTTCATCCCTGATCTGGACTTTTCTTTTGTTTTTTTGCCAAAAGTCAAGTGATCGCTTCCTCCTCCGCTGACTCCATGACTGAAACAATGAGGAAATGAATGAATTTGTCACGAGCGAATTAAACTCGGGTTCAACGTGGCTGCGCGAGGCTCTGCAGATTTGCTGGTGTTCTGGTGTGCTGGACCAGCGCTCCATGTTTTTATTTTATTTTTTAGAACGTTTTATTAACATATAAACACAGAAGATCGCAGCGGTTGAGACAGGACATGCAGTGGAGGCGGAGCTAAGGAGGCTGAGCTGAATTTCAGCAGAGCAAGGGGGAGCAGAGCCATATATGGCTCTGAGGGGGAGGGATCAGAATGCTTTCCCTGTTGGAATTTTTTCTAAGTGCTTCGTTCTAGAACCTTTTTTTTTTTTTACATAGAGCCATTTTGACTTTGTTAATGGGACTGAAGGGCCCAGAGCTGCACTGAAACCTGTGAGGTACCTGAACGCATCGTACACGCCACACATCCTTCGTTAGTAGCGCTTAGAGTTGAAAATAAGTTTCAGCAACCAAACTAAAGCTCAGTATCTGTAAAACTGCCTAAATTACAGTATAGCCTTTTTTGTTCTTGCTAAAATCGATTAGCGGTGGCGGCCATCTTGAATCTGGTCTGCTGCCTTCATACATCTCACATGTCTCTGCGTGAGTGCAGCTACAGCGTGCGCTCTCAGGACATTATTACCTGCAGTGTTCCCTCAGTGAGGACTGAACTAGGCAAAAGGGCCTTCTCCTACTCCGCTTCTGCTTCATGGAATATCTTACAAAAAGATCTGAAGCTCTCGACCTTGACCTCTCTAAGTGGCTTCAAACATCTGCTGAACTCCTGGCAAGGACCAATGTAGACATGTTCCTGATTTTAGTTCTCTATATTTGCCTTATAATCTAACTGTTATTCCCATCTTATTTTAATTTGTAAAAAAAATAATCTGTATCCCTCTTTTATAACTGTCTATTGTTGTCTTTGTTGTCCACTGTTGTCATCACTCTTTGTTAAGATCAGGTTTCTCTTGTAAGTCCTCAAGACTCCTGTCTGAATAAAGGCTGACTTCATTAGGTTGACGCCAAAAGGTAATCAGTAGTAGATGCAAATCTAATGATCACTTCCTGAGTTTGACAAAATCCTTAAAGCTGCTCATCAGATATTCTGCTAACAGACAGACAGTGTTGACTCCATTGTTGTAAAAAAATAAAATAAAAGATTGATCTTTTAAAGAAGACAGACTAAAACACAAAAACCTTTCTTGTACAGCTGATCCGAGCAGCAGACTTCACTGGAAAATAGTAATTTGTGTAAAAATCTCTGAATGGAGTCACAGCACAGCCTGTTCTGAGTGTTTCCTTTTAACATTTCATTGGTGAGTCAGACAATCAACTTCCTGGTACACACACACACACACACACAACTGATCACCTTGTACCCATTTGGGCTGCCACCACAACAGACTCGCCCACACTAAAAGCATCAGCCTCTTTCTCTGCGGCGTTCGCGTCAATCCTCCCCACAGAGAACGAAGGCGTCAATGAGGATTACAGGTTTTTATATTTTCTATATAAGTGAAGCGTTACCTGGGATAACGGAGTCGATGCAGACAGGAGCGTGACCTCGCAGCGTGAAGCCGAAGGTCTTCTTCCCTCTGTAGACACGAACAATCCTGAGGAAATAAACGTTATATCAATAAATTAATTGTTTGTTTCTGGGGGTTTTAAAATAAGAAATGTCCACATGTTCTACTTGTAACCAGAGTAATTTTCTCCATTCCTATCAGAATAATTTTGTTATTTATTACAATAGTATTTTCCCCCTTACATTTTATTTTTTGGTTCTTCTTAAAGATTTTTTATTTTTAATTATTTCATTAATTTCAAACTTTTTTTTTTTTGAAAAGGTCCTCCTTTCTTTGATTTTCTTGAATAAAAAGAAAACAAGCAAGAACAAACACCATTCAATGTGTTTGTTCTAGCATGGTTTCTTTGTCACCTGACTGGTAGCAGTATGCAACCATCAGTATCTCATCAAGTCAGCTGGTGCTCATCAGGCAAGGTGGGAGAGGCTTTACAGTTGCTGCTGCAGGAGAGGCTTCAAGTTGTTTGTAATGCTGTTTGTCACATGTGATGACATGCTTCTCAATTCTCAGATGTGTATTTGTGGGACAGAAACCATGTTTTAACCGTGGGAACTGGTGAGTGTTTTGTTTGTTGTCTGGAGCTGGCAGAGTTAGTGCTGGCCTCTGGGCTGTGTTAGTTCAGTGCTAATGCTAACAAACTTTGTTGAATATTCTTTTGACGTCATCTTGAAGCAATTAACTGAAGGTACATTAAATGGTGGAATGCTATTTTGTGCTAATGTGAAATATTGAGAATCTAATGTTAATGATTATTAAAGAGCACTCAAATGAGTTTAATTATATTTATAATCTAAACTTAATTACTATAGTAAAGATGGAAAAGCATGTACATGTATAGATTATATTTATGAAATGATTTTGATTAAAAACCCAGGGTTATTTATTAAGAGGTCTGCTTTATACAGGCCAGGTTCCTGATTCTGATGTTGTTCCTGATTCCGGATCGTGTCTGTTGTCGAGCTGACCAGACTGGCGAGCTACCCTATAATGAACCAGGAGAACTGTTGAATTCACTCAACTCCTTCCAGTCTGGTAGGAGATGTTTAAGCCTACAACCACATCCACATTTTCATCTGGACTGAACTGAATTGGATCCTTTCCGACAATCCATCTCCCATCAAGGAGTTGAACTGTGAACATTTTTTCCCCTTGGCTATTCACTAAAAGAAAAAAGAAAAACAATTGTGGAGATTCATGTTTACAAGTACCGGTTACTTGTCTGTATATATGGATTTTGTAAATATTGTATAATATAATTCACTTTCTTTGCACTAAGGTTGTCTGTGTGTTTTTACAAGGTACCACTTCCCTCTAGCAGTCAAACCCAGACTCTTCTGATTTAACCATCTCATTAACCAACTCAAATAAATACCCATATATGTAATGTATATGCTACATACTTTTTGAAACTTTTCTTATACATTAACATTAACCTGCTACATGTATGTTTGGCGAGCTAACCAGGAGGGTTTTGGTGCTTTGTTTAAACACAAAATTTGGATCTATATTATTTTTCCTTTCTCCTCATCAATATGGATGAATTCAATATGGATGAATTTCAAAGACTTACCATAACAATTCCAAATTCTGTTTTGGTAGAAGGCGTATCGGATACAGACGGTAAAGAGGAAGTAGCTGACTTTTTGAACTGTTATGGTAAAATTATTAGATGTGAAACCATTTCTGAGGCAGATTCTGAGTTTAAGGGGCAGCTTGTGGTTGAATTTAGCAGTGGTGTTGTAGTAGCTGAATTGCGTTCTATTGTACCATATTCATTACACTCGTCTAATAAGACAGAAACATTTGTCATCTCTGAATTATCGAGCATGTATGCAGGACATGTTGCACAGAGACTAACTCTTATTTACCTGAGTTGCAGCAGACTGCAATGCTGTCTGGCATGGATTTTGCAGAGGTGTTAAAGTCCACAATGACTCAGATTGGACAGTCAGTTGCTGAACTTAGCTCTGATGAAAAGCCTGAGGTCATGGCAGTTTCCTCGGAGCCAATGATGGAGGAGCCAGCACTGTCTACGGCCACTGATCCTGATTCCACAGTCCCCAGACCAGGAAAGGAGCGACAACCAACCTCACGACTGAAATTGTCTCTGCAAAATGAGGATATTCAACCTCCTGAAGTCCAGCGATATGTGGCGGAACATATTATGAAGACTGAGGAGAATGCTCACCATCTACAGAGGCTCAGAGTGTTTTCCGGTGGACTGCCTAGACCAGCACATGAAGCTGATTATGAGACCTGGTATTCAGGAGTGGATCTACTATTGAAAGACCCATCAGTCTCTGACCTTCAGCGTTCAAGGAGGATTGTAGAGAGTTTGTTACCCCCAGCAGCGGATATGCTGAATCATTTAAATTCAGATACTTCACCCAATGTGTATTTGAGTATACTGGATTCAGCATATGGCACAGTTCAAGATGGAGAAGAGCTCTTTGCAAAATTTATGGACTCTTTCCAAGATGCAGGGGAGAAGCCATCTTCATATCTCCAGCGGCTGCAGGTGGCACTGAACTTAGCCATGAAAAGATGTGGTGTCTCAGAGAAGGATGCTAACCGACACCTCATAAGCCAGTTCTGTCGGGGGTGTTGGGACAACACTTTAATTGCTGAACTCCAACTAAAACAAAATAAGTTAGTACCACCCAGTTTTTCTGAACTGCTGCTACTCCTGCGTACTGAAGAAGACCGAGAGGCAGCTAAAACTTTCAGGATGAAACATCTGGGGTCCACCAAGCAAAAAGTAATCACTCATGCACAGTTGGCCCGTATTGACATTTGTGATGGGGGGAGGGGGGCAGTTGCTGCTTTAACCCAAGTGACTCGGCAGCTAGCAGAACAGCCGGCATATGTGCAGCGATAGTTGGCTAATCTAACAACCAACACCACTCAGCCCCAAGCTAGACCTCAACCCAAATTAAGTAGCAAGCAGGCTGAAAAAGGGTGCAACGCAGTGAAACCTCAACAGTCTGCTCAAGCCAACAGTAAACCTGGGTATTGTTTCAGGTGTGGTGAGGATGGTCATATTAGGCCACAATGCAAAAATGAACCAAATCCTGCTCTTGTTGCCAGAAAAAAGAAACTGTTTGCCTAGCGACAGCAGAACTACTTTCATCAGAAGAAGTTAAACTAGGTATGGTTCCTGTTGCGGGACAAACGGGAACCAATGGTGGCCAAACCAGTTCCATTATTAAAGAAAAGATTGTAAGTGTGCAAAAATGCAAGCCCAAGCTAAAAAAAAACACCAACTCAGCTACCCAAAGGCCTGATTGGGTCTAAGTGTGCTGCAGTGATTGACATTTCTGGACATGTGTGTAACTGCCTTTTAGACACTGGTTCACAGGTTACAACTTTCCAATTTCTTTTTACAATAAAAATCGGAGCAAACAACCTGTAATGCCCTTGGACAATTTGTTACAGATTGAAGGTGCTGCAGGCCAGTCTGTTCCATATTTAGGATATGTGAAGTTGGTCATCACTTTTCCTGAAGACTTCATGGGTGTAAGAACTGAGGTACCAACTCTGGCTCTTGTGATCCCAGATACTAGTCCTGATAGGCCATCTAATGTACTTTTCATTCAATTCATTCAACCTTTATTTATACAGGCTAGCCTCGTTGAGTCACGGGGACTCATTTACAAGAGGGACCTGTCTCACTCACACCAAACAACCATCCACTCTCACACTCACACCTAGGGTCAATTTAGAGTCACCAATCAGCCTAACAAGCATGTTTTTTGGTCTGTGGGAGGAAACCGGAGTACCCGGAGGAAACCCACGCATGCACGGGGAGAACATGCAAACTCCACCCAGAAAGGCCCCGGACCGGGATTTGAACCGGCAACCTTCTCGCTGAGAGGCAGCAGCTCTACCAGTTGTGCCACCGTGCTGCCCGTTCATTGGCATGAACACCCTGGAGCCATTGTATGAACAACACCTTAGCAATGACCAGGTAAATTTTCAGCCCTTTGCCCAAGGGCATAGAGCAGTCCTGAAGCTGTTACAGTTAAGACACCAGCAAAATAAATCAGGCTATGCAGGAAATTGTAGGCTATTAAACACCACTCCCATTCTTATCCCAGCAGGTCAGACCATCTTGTTAAAATCGTCCCTCCATCTGCAGATAGGTTGGCCATTATTGAACACCCCAGTTCACCTTTACCAAGGGGTTTGTGTGTCCAGAGTTGTCTAATCACACTGCCACACCAATCACCATATAAAGTCCCTGTAGTCATGAAGAATGAATCCGAGCAAGATGTGTTCATATCACCTTTAACCATTATTGCAGACATTGGGTCAGCACCTACTGTTTTGTTATAGCAAATTACTTCACAAACAGCACAACAGATCACTTTGGAGTTCAACTTTGGAGATTCTCCCATTCCACCAAGTGGAAAGAACACATTAACAAACAGTGCAGCATGCCCAAACTGTTCTCTCATCATGATATGGATTTTGGCTGTACAGATGCTGTTAAACATACCATCAAACTTCATGAAGAAACACCTTTTAAACACAGAGCAAGGCCAATCCACCCCCAAGATCTGGAGGCGGTACGAGAACATCTGAGGGATCTACTCAAAGCCGGCATTATAAGAGAGTCCAAATCACCATTCTCATCTCCAATAGGGGTTGTTCGGAAACGTAATGGTTCCATCCGGCTATGCATAGACTACAGAAAACTTAATCTTCAAACTATCAAAGATGCATATGCCCTTCCTAATTTGGAGGAATCATTCTCTGCTTTGACAGAGTCCAAGTGGTTCACTGTGTTGGACTTAAAATCTGGATATTACCAGATAGAGATGGCAGAAGAAGATAAAGCTAAAACAGCTTTTGTAACACCACTTGGCTTCTGGGAGTGGAATAGAATGCCACAAGGAATCACAAATGCACCTAGCACGTTCCAGCAGCTCATGAAGAGGTGCATGGGAGATCTGAATCTTAAAGAAGTCCTTGTTTTCCTTGATGACATAATATTTTCTGCCACCTTAGAAAAACACGAGGAACGGCTGATGCGTGTGCTCTCCCGGTTGAAGCAGTTTGGACTAAAGCTCTCACCAGAGAAATGCAAGTTATTTCAGTCTTCTGTTCATTATTTGGGACATGTTGTTCTGGAAAAAGGGAGTAGAGACTGATCCAGAAAAGATTGAATCATTTAAATCCTGGCCAGTCCCCCGCAACCTTAAAGAGTTGCGATCTTTTCTGGGTTTTGCCGGATACTACAGAAGATGTATTAAAGACTATGCTGTTGTTGTCAAACCACTTAACAAGCTAACCCGTGGTCATGCTCCTAACCATTGTCCTACAAAGGTGAAGCAACCAAAAGGGAAGTACTCCGATCCAAAGCAATCCTTTGGAGAAAAATGGACATGCCATCAGCAGATTGCTTTTGAAACCATCATCACTAAGTTGACCACAGCACCTGTTCTTGGGTTTGCAAATCCACAACTGCCATATATTTTACATACAGATGCAAGCATCACTGGGTTGGGAGCAGTTCTTTACCAAGAGCAGGAGGGAAAGCTACGGGCCATTGCTTATGCTAGTCGAGGTCTGTCTGTGAGTGAATCAAAATATCCAGCTCATAAACTGGAGTTTTTGGCCCTGAAGTGGAGTGTCACTGAAAAGTTCCATGATTATCTCTGTGGGTGAAACTTTACAGTTGTTACAGACAGCAACCCTCTCACTTATGTTCTTACTTCAGCTAAGCTAGATGCTACAGGTCACCGATGGTTAGCAGCACTGTCTACTTCATTCAAATTGCAATACCGTACTGGAAAACAAAATGTTGATGCTGATGCTTTGTCCCGACGCTCACATGAAGATGCTCATAATGATCATCCCTACAAGGAGTGGGAGCTCATTCACAAGCTGACCAGTCAGCTGTCTGATGACTACAAAATGAATAACATCTCGCCTGAAATTGTAGATGCCATCTGTCAGAGCTGTTTAGTCGAACACCATCTCAAACCGAACTCAGTCAAGCTACTGTCACACTGGTTGAGTCTTTATCAGTCTCTGTTAAATCTATCCCTGACAGGTTCATCAACAAAGATGCACATGGCTTGCCTCTGATACCCTCTTTATCTCACAAAGATCTCCAGGAGGAGCAACAGGCTGACCCTGCCATTCGGGAGGTCATTCACCAACTGGAGAGTGGTGAGAAGGTCCCACCATCAGTTTGTGATGAACTGCCTGACCTTTCCTTGCTCCTGAGAGAATGGAACAGGTGAGAGTTGGTAGATGGAATCCTGTAACGTAGATGACAAGGAGGAGATAAACTCACCTGGCAGTTGGTTCTACCACTCACTTTACGACCAACTGTTCTGAAGAGCTTGCACCATAATATGGGACATATAGGCATTGAAAGCCAATTGATTTGGTACGCCAATAAATATTCAAACAAGCCGGCCACTTGAACCGTTATGCATGGACTTTTTAACAAAGTCCAACACTAGTAACACTAAGGACATTTTAGTTCTTAAGGCCCCCCCCATAGCTCTGCGTTCGTCCGTACGCCGTCCGTACGCGCGCGTTCTGTGCGTGCGTATTCACCAGCACAGCTCTGCATTCGTTCTCGCGTTCATTCTCGCGTTTTCGCTCCAAATTCTTGACTTTATTTGAGTAGCCACAGCGCAGAGCGTTCGCTGATTGGTCATTTGCTGACACGCCTACTGAATTGATTGACAGGTAGGGGGGAGAAAAAAAAGGCGAGCCGGCACTTCACACAGCTTCAGCCGCAGTGGTATTCTGTGTTTATATCTTATTAAAATGTTCTAAAAAAAAAAAAAACAGGGAGCGTTGGTCCTGCAGCCCACAGCCCACCAGGAAATCTGCAGAACCTTGCACAGCCACGTTGGACCCAGTTTAATTCGCTCGTGACAAATTCATTCATTTCCTTATCATTTCAGTCATAGAGTCAGCGGAGGAGGAAGCGATCACTTGACTTTTGGCAAAAAAACTAAAGAAAAGGCTGGATCAGGGATGAAGAAGGGAATTTAATACATTTGTGTCACATACAAAAGTCCGGCGGCGGGCAGTTTATTGTGAGACAACGCGTTTGCGTACGCAGTCGTAAAATTTGAGCTTGGTGCGTACATGGTACGCTTGTGCCTTTGCGCACAGACGGCGTACAGACTGTGCACGGACGGCGTACAGACTGCGCACGGACGGCGTACAGACTGCGCACGGACGGCGTACAGACTGCGCACGGACGGCGTACAGACTGCGCACGGACGGCGTAGAGCGGCATACGGCTGAACGCAGAGCTATGAAGGGGCCTTTACTGATCACTTTACTAAATTTGCAATTGCCATCCCTACCTCCAACCAAAAAGCAAAGACTGTAGCAAAGTGCCTCTGGAATGACTTCATGGTTTATTATGGAATTCCAGAGAGCATACACTCGGACCAGGGCACCGATTTTGAGTCTAAACTCATTAAAGAGCTCTGAAGTTATTGGCATAAAGAAGAGTTGAACTACCCCGTACCACCCACGAGGAAATCCTGTTGAGTGCTTCAACCGCACATTGCTCAGTATGCTTGGGACCCTGGAGAATAAGCAAAAGTCAAAATGGCGGGAGTATGTTAAGTCTTTGGTGCATGCATACAACTGTACGAGAAATGAGGTGACAGGGTTCGCACCCTATGAACTTTTGTTTGGTCGATGTCCTCGTTTCCTTGTGGACTTGGCTTTTGGATTGCCTGTCAGAGAACCACCATCGACCTCTCATTCAGAATATGTTAAGAATCTGCGGTCAAGCCTGCAAGAAAGCTACAAACTTGCTTCTGAGAATGCCCTCAAGTCAGCTGCAAAGAACAAAACCCGTTTTGATCAGAAAATCATACCTTGCAGTTTGGAAATAGGAGATGAGTGCTGGTTCGCAACCTCCGTCTGAGGGGTAAGCATAAGCTGGCAGACAAATGGGAACAAGGATTGTACAAAGTTGTTGATTGAGCTGGAAGTCTACCAGTTTACACTGTACAACATGAAAACCAAGAGGGGCCAACCCGTACTTTGCATCGAGACCTATTGCGCCCTTGTGGTTTCCTGCCAGTTTGCTCCGCAGAAGAACCCTCCACTGCTACACCTGCCCAATGACAAAAGACTTGGAGCCAGGATGGTCATCATTCAGATGTTTCTGACATTCAGGAGGAAGAGGATGCTGGACCATCTATTCCAGAGATTTCCATCCCAATTCCAATCCGATTCAGTGTGAATAAAAGCACAGATCTGGAGACTGTCATCTGAAGAGCATTTATCTGAAAATGAAGAAAGCCTTCTTAAAACTGACTCATCATATTTTCACCGTGAAGAAGAGGTACCTGTGGAACTACATGCAACTGAAGAACTCTGTGTCTGAACCAATTGAAGTACATATGGAGGGAGGGTTACTCTTCAAAGTAGCCAAAGAACACTTACCTGAAGTTCAGGAGCCTGAAGCTGAGGAACGCGTGACCGTTCAATCTGAGTCATCTACAGGTCCTGTACATGCTAGTTCACCCCATAATTCAAATGAGGCCGAAATGGCCCAGGCGAACTGATCGATAGCGTCAACCTCCTAGTCGCCTAACTTATCCTGTGTTGGGTAACCCACTCATTTCAGTAGTTCAGAATCTATTACATAGTTTGGCGAATGTGTACACTGACGCTCTGTCAAGTTTCTAATAAAAACGTTTAAAAAAAGGAATTTTATTAACCATGCAATGGGACTTGCAATAATTTGAGAGGGGAGGATGTAACCAGAGTAATTTTCTCAATTCCTATCAGAATAATTTTGTTATTACAATACTGTACAGTAGTATTTTCCCCCTTACATTTAATTTTTTGGTTTTTCTTAAAGATTTTTTTTATTGTTAATTATTTCATTAATTTCAAACTTTTTATTTATTAATTTTTTTAGCCTTTGTGACGATTTTATTTGGTCACCGCAGAAAGCATACACAGCAACAATCGCTTATAATCAGGGATAGGTAGTGGGTGCCCCAACGCTTGAACCAAAGTTGTTGGTGGACCTGATGTCCAGCCTTTTTTTTCTGCACTGCGTTCTGTCCTCACACAAATGGAGAAGCAGCGTAGTCTTCTAACTCTTTGTCCCAGTCCTCAAACATGTTGGGGGGGGGGCATGTGCTGTCTGGAACGTGCCAGAGTCCATTTCTGCTCCCAGCGTCTTCAGGGTCCACAAAAGAAGATCTGTCCTCGCAGATCTCTGTGTGGTACGCCAGCTCGTGATTGGCAACCAGATGGCTAGCATTAAAGTGGCAGGTTTTCAGCTTGCTGGCCAGTTCAGGGTGGTTCTTGCGGCATTTGATGAGGTGATATGGTACACGGCCGGCCCGGATTAGGTGTTTTTTGTCAAAAGGACACTGTACAGTAGGTTCTCTGGATCACAATCTCCTTTTATTTCATTTGCCTCCACTTGCTGGACCCTCTCAGAAGTAAGCCTGCAAGGGTCAGTGGTGGTCCCAAATCTGACGGGGCATTTGATGAGGTGATATGGTACACGGCCGGCCTGGATTAGGTGATTTTTGTAAAAAGGACACTGTATAAGGTTCTCTGGATCACAATCTCCTTTTATTTCATTTGCCTCCACTTGCTGGACCCTCTCAGAAGTAAGCCTGCAAGGGTCAGTGGTGGTCCCAAATCTGACGGGGCATTTGATGAGGTGATATGGTACACGGCCGGCCTGGATTAGGTGATTTTTGTAAAAAGGACACTGTATAAGGTTCTCTGGATCACAATCTCCTTTTATTTAATTTGCCTCCACTTGCTGGACCCTCTCAGAAGTAAGCCTACAAGGGTCAGTGGTGGTCCCAAATCTGATGGGGCATTTGATGAGGTGATATGGTACACGGCCAGCCCGGATTAGGTGATTTTTGTCAAAAGGACACTGTATAAGGTTCTCTGGATCACAATCTCCTTTTATTTCATTTGCCTCCACTTGCTGGACCCTCTCAGAAGTAAGCCTGCAAGGGTCAGTGGTGGTCCCAAATCTGACGGGGCATTTGATGAGGTGATATGGTACACGGCTGGCCCGGACTAGGTGATTTTTGTCAAAAGGACACTGTATAAGGTACTCTGGATCACAATCTCCTTTGATTTCATTTGCCTCCACTTGCTGGACCCTCTCAGAAGTAAGCCTGCAAGGGTCAGTGGTGGTCCCAAATCTGACGGTGCTGGCCATTTGTCTTCTCTGTGGATTGCCCAAAGCAACCAACCTCTCCTTAAAGGAAGCCAAGTCCTCTTTGACCACCAGCTCAGCAAAGTTGGTTTTGGATCTGTTCTGTCCACCATCAAACACCCCGATTGGCACAGGTTGACTCTTTGGCACTTGCGCACAAATCTGTACTGGGAGATGAAGTGAGGTAGGCACCAGTTCAGCCTTTTCAAAGAGATTAAAGACCGTGTAAAGTGAAATTAAATTTGTGTTTTTATTTTGTCACACGGCATAAATATGTGTTATTAATCACCCATATAAATCTGACTGATTAAAAACATTGATTTCCTTATAAAATTAAGTCTCAAAAATCATGAAAAAACATGATTTTGCCTTGCTCTAGAACGCTGGGGGCGTGTCGCACGTGGGCGTGGTTTCAGCGCAGTACTGCGCCATGTCCAGCCCCCTTCAGAGCTGAGCTGTGTGGGGAGGCATACGGGGGAAGCAGAGATCCACCTGCTCTGTTTTTATCTGAGTTCTGGCTTCCAGCAGCTCCTTTTTCCAAGAGTTACGCTGTTTTTAGTGCACTAACAACTCTGGTTATGTTTTTAAAGTTGAGGACACATAACTCCGCTGTTATAATCAGCGCTATTTTAGAAGATGAGCGGACTCGCGGTCCGAACCGGTCACATCGCATGCGGGGTCTGATCGCCACACACACACACACACACACACGCGCGCGCGCGCGACCCGGTCACATCGCATGCGGGGTCTGATCGCCTCTCACTCACACACACACACACACACACACACACACGCGCGCGCGCGACCCGGTCACATCGCATGCGGGGTCTGATCGCCTCTCACTCACACACACACACACACACACCCACACACACACACACACGCGCGCGCGCGCGACCCGGTCACATGCATGCGGGGTCTGATCGCCACACACACGCCGCGCGCGCGCGGGGGGGGGGGCGGAGGTGCGCGGAGGTGCAGGTGGCATGTGGTCGCTCCAGCAGCACGCCAGTACTGGAGGGAGACGGTCGGTAGCGAGTGAACGGCTCCACCGAAGAACGCATTTATAACGGCTGGAGCTGCAGGGGGTGGGGCTTGTGACCGCGTGACGAAACGCGGTAACATTTAAACCACGCCTAAAAAATCCTGAAAGAGAAATGTGTTTATACACAGTTTGATCTAGCCTGGTTTAAACCAGACCCTTGTCCTTCACTTCGCTTTGGACTAGGGTCTGGCATCTCTGCCATAGACAACGATTTCTCCTGGAGATTTTTGAATGGACCAATCAGAGAACAGGAGGCAGAGTTTTGTTAGTTTAGCCTGGCGAGGTCCAGGCTATCAGATAAATTGCTCAGAAACCACTCGGTGGATATTTTTTCTGCCACCAGTGTGTAATTATATGTCTTTAATTTACTGACTGTTGGCCTAGATGAAACATTTGAGATAAAATTCGATTTTTTATCATTTATTTTCGTAGCGCACCCGAGGCTGTTTGGAAAATATCAAACCGAAACTATTTAATATCCAGCAGATTTGACCATTTCGTGAATTGATTTAGGAACTGTTAAGCTCAGGAACACTTCTGATATAACGTCAGCTATGAAATATATTTTTTCTCCGCAGAGAAATAATAGTTTTTTACCTTGTTTTGATGAAAATTCGTTCGTGGCGGCAGCCATTTTGAATGACGACGTCAGTCGACATCGTTCAAAACTCCGCCTTCTGCTCTCTGATTGCTCAGGAACACTTCTGATATAACGTCAGCTATGAAATATATTTTTTCTCAGCAGAGAAATAATAGTTTTTTACCTTGTTTTATTGAAAATTCCTTCGTGGCGGCAGCCATTTTGAATGACGACGTCAGTCGACGTCGTTCAAAACTCCGCCTTCTGCTCTCTGATTGGTCCGGTCAAAAATCGGCCGGAGAAATCGTTGTCTATGGGAGGAATCCCAGACTGTGCAGTGAAGGGAAATGAGAATTGAGCGGAGCTGTGCAGGAAGGCGAGGGCCAGGCTAAGTTTGATCTATAACTCCAAAATTAATTGAGCTACAATTTTGAGACTTTTTACTCATTTACAAGATTACAATTACGACATTTATAATGTTTATTGAACAAAATGTTGAAATTCACTTTACACGGTCTTTAAACATAGACTTTATCGTTTCTAGAAGAGCAGCTTTTTGCAGAACCATTTTCACTCTCGTGAAGAGTTACCCCTGGAAACAGCAACTTCTTTGTCACATCTTACATCAGAATAATTTTATTTATTAATTACATTAGTATTTTCCCCCTTACATTTTATTTTTTGTTTCTTCTTAAAGATTTTTTATTGTTATTTCATTAATTTCAAACGTTTTTTTTTTGTGTGTGGAAAAAGTCCTCCTTTCTTTGATTTTCTTGAAATAAAAAGAAAACAAGCAAGAACAAACACCATTCAATGTGTTTGTTCTAGCATGGTTTCTTTGTCATCTGACTGGTAGCAGTATGCAACCATCAGTATCTCATCAAATCAGCTGGTGCTCATCAGGCAAGGTGGGAGAGGCTTTACAGTTGCTGCTGCAGGAGAGGCTTCAAGTTGTTTGTAAGCCTCTATCTAATGCTGTTTGCGACATGTGATGACATGCCTCTCAATTCTCAGATGTGTATTTGTGGGACAGAAACCTTCTGCTGATTGTGTGTTTTAACCGTGGGAACTGGTGAGTGATTATTGAAGAGTACTCAAATGAGTTTAATTATATTTATAATCTAAACTTAATTACTATAGTAAAGATGGAAAAGCATGTACATGTATAGATTATATTTATGAAATGATTTTGATTAAAAACCCAGGGTTATTTATTAAGAGGTCTGCTTTATATAGGCCAGTTTCCTGATTCTGATGTTGTTCCTGATTCCGGATCGTGTCTGTTGTCGAGCTGACCAGACTGGCGAGCTACCCTATAATGAACCAGGAGAACTGTTGAATTCACTCAACTCCTTCCAGTCTGGTAGGAGATGTTTAAGCCTACAACCACATCAACATTTTCATCTGGACTGAACTGAATTGGATCCTTTCCAACAATCTTACTCCCATCAAGGAGCTGAACTGTGATTTGTTTTCCCCCTTGGCTATTCACTAACAGAAAAAAAAAAAACAATTGTGGAGATTCCATGTTTACAAGTACTTGTCTGTATATATAGATTTTGTAAATATTGTATAATATAATTCACTTTCTTTGCACTATAAGGTTGTCTGTGTGTTTTTACAAGGTACCACTTCCCTCTAGCAGTCAAACCCAGACTCTTCTGATTTAACTATCTCATTAACCAACTCAAATACCCATACTGTATATGTAATGTATATGCTACATACTTTTTGAAACTTTTCTTATAAACTACATTAACATAAATAAATGCTGCTTTTGGGTAACTGTTGACAGCATTGTGCTTGTTTTAATTGTGGTTTTATGCTTGGACAACGTGGACTATGTTAACCAGAATATTTTGAGGCCACCTTACGTCACTTCATGCTTCCATTTGTTCAATTAGCAGCCTAAAATCATAACATACATTTAAAAAAAATCATGAGTTCTTTAAAAATACAAATGCTTTTCATGCCCCTGTTTTAAAGTGACATATTTTCAGACTATAGGTGCACCGGATTATAAGGCACATTAAGCAAAACAAAACAGTCAGATAAATCAACTTTATTCAGCTCATTCACAATAACTCTTAACATTGTTCAGCTGTACCACATAAAATCGGTTCAAGGTCAGTAAGCACAACCAGAATTACCGTATTTTTCGCCTGATAAGTTGCGTTTTTCTGTCTTTCATAATTTACATGCCCTGTGACTTGTAGGCCGAAGCGACGTATTTATGGATTTCCCGCCATATTTATAAACCAATTTTTGGCAAAGGAATGACAATTTTCATTCATTCTGACTGAAAATATTGAACACTACCATTTTCAGCCACTAGATGGCACAGAGTAGTTACGCATGCCGTTGCATCATGTAATAGGTAAAAGTGGTTATAATGACAAATTCAAAAAAGTTCAAGACAAAAATAACTGGACTTTATTTATTATACTTTACCAGTGTTTCCCCTACCATTATACAAGTGGGGTGCCCCACCCCATCAACAGAACTGAGCATCCCCATACCAAACTAAACTTGCCTCCCCACCCGGCCCTGACATAGCACTAAGCTAGCGGCGTGAAATAGAGGCTCTCTAGATAAAAAGTTAAAGACACCTCTTCCCTCATGCTGAACGCCTCCTGACCCCGCTCACAAACTGTTGGTACAAGCTGCACTCAGACGTGTCTCCGTCCTTCCCATCAACAAAAAACATGGATGAGATGAGCACCCCGCCATGACAAGTTAACAAGGGGATATATTGTTTACTTTATACTTTAATATGTCTGCACACTCCCGGAGCACAGAGGCAGCAAATACTTTTGAAATGCAGCTGATTTGACCGTTAAGTCCTTTTATTAAGTAAAAGTTCAACTGAGACACACCTTTACTATAAAGTTGATCAGACAAATAATTGTTTTTAGGTGTTTATCTTGTTAAAATTTGAGAAATGGTGTAGGGGTGGTCCTGAAGAAGGGGTTTGCAAAGACTGTAGTAGAGGTGAAGAGAGTGTCAGATAGGGTGATGTGCCTAAAGGTAGAAGTAGAAGGTCTGATGCTAAACATAGTCAGTGGTTATGTTCCACAGGTTGGATGTGATGGGGAGGAGAAAGATACATTTTGGAAAGATTTGGATGAAGTGAATAGAGAGTATTCCCAGGGAGGAAAGAGTGGTGATTGGAGCAGACCTGAATGGACATGTTGGTGAAGGAAACAGAGGGGATGAGGAAGTGATGGGTAGGTTTGGTGTCAAGGAAAGAAACCAGGAAGGACAGATGGTGGTGGATTTTGCCAAGAGAATGGAAATGGCTATAGTCAATACCTATTTCCAAAAGAGGGAGGAACATAGAGTGACCTATAAGAGTGGAGGAAGGAGTACACAGGTCGACTACATTCTGTGTAGAAGAGGAAACCTGAGGGAGATTGGAGACTGTAAGGTTGTGGCAGGGGAGAGCGTGGCCAGACAGCATCAAATGGTTGTGTGTAGAATGACTGTTGTGAAGAAGAGAAAAAGAGTAAAATCAGAGAAGAAGACCAAATGGTGGAAGCTAAAGAAGGAAGAATGTTGTGAGAAATTCAGAGACAAGCTGTTAAAGGCTCTGGGTGGTAAGAAAGAGCTTCCAAGTGACTGGGCTACTACAGCAACAGTAATTAGAGAGACAGGTAGGAAGGTACTTGGTGTGTCATCTGGACAGAGAATGGATGATAAGGAAACCTGGTGGTGGAATAGTGAAGTGCAGGACGCCATTCAAAGAAAGAGATTAGCCAAGAAGAAATATGACTGTGAGAGGACTGAAGAGAGGAGACAGGAATATAAGGAGATGGGACATAGAGCAAAGAAGGAAGTAGCTAAGGCAATGCAGAGGGCATAAAATGAATTGTATGGGAGACTGGACACTAAAGGCTGACTTAGACTTTCGCTTTGGTCCGCAGGCTGGAGCGCGCGCGCGCCACGCGTGCACTGTGCCGCGCGGCAAAATGCGTTTATAGTGTCGCCTCGGTGTTTATAGTTGTCCCATGGCGGCGCATGGCAAAGTGCTGTTCTTTTACGGACCAGCAGGAGGCAGTACCCTCTAAAACCTGTGCATATGTTGCAAGAAAGGTGTAGAAGAAGAAATCTACCGTAGAAGAAGAACTGTTTGACGTCACACAACAAAAACAAATAGCTTTCTGCTCGCGTGCTGAACTGTTGTCTTTATTTGCGGTTTTAATGCATGGAGTCAGCGGAGGAGAAAGCGATCACGTGACTTTTGGCGAAAAAACAAAAGAAAAGTCCGACTCCAGATCAGGAATGAAGGATAATTTAATACATTTTGTGTCACAAAACATTCCTCCATGCGTCGCGACTCC
The DNA here is from genome assembly GCA_038048925.1 of Garcialebias charrua. Lineage (NCBI taxonomy): Eukaryota > Metazoa > Chordata > Actinopteri > Cyprinodontiformes > Rivulidae > Garcialebias > Garcialebias charrua. The sequence goes on along the minus strand of JBBPBX010005142.1, from coordinate 5,431 downwards.
GTCTCCACGACCACAGCGGCGCAAACAGCTGCAGGCTCCGGCGTGAAGAGGGTGAAGGCTGTCGGTCAATCAAATCGTAGCGCCCACCGCGCGCGCGCAGGGCTTGCGGAGTTTCAAAAATTCAGAGGTGCACGGCACGCGCTAATCCCCTGTGCGGGGCCAACGCGCAGGGGCGGGGACTGTGAAATTGCGTCACTTTTGGAGCGCGCACCCTCGCGCGCTGCGCGTCGCGTCAAGTATAAATTAGGCTTAAAGAGGGCGAGAAGGACTTGTACCGATTGGCAAGACAGAGGGATCAGGCTGGAAAGGATGTGCAGCAGGTTAGGCTTATTAAATATGGGAATGGGAATGTTCTAACAAGTGAGGAGAGTGTGATGGGAAGATGGAAGGATTACTTTGAGGAGCTAATGAATGAAGAGAATGAAAGAGAAAGAAGAGTGGAGGTCATAGAAACTGTGGACCAGGAAGTGGGAAAGATTAGTGAGGGTGAAGTCCGGAAAGCTCTGAAAAGAATGAAGAAGGGGAAGGCAGTAGGACCTGATGACATACCAGTGGAGGTTTGGAAATGTCTTGGAGAGATGGCAGTGAGGTTTTTGACTCAAATATTTAATGGAATATTTGAGGGTGAGAAAATGCCTGAAGAATGGAGAAGAAGTGTGCTGGTTCCCATTTTTAAGAACAAGGGTGATGTACAGAGTTGTAGCAACTACAGGGGAATTAAGTTGATGAGCCACACGATGGCTGACTACCTGAGAGCTCCACAGTCACTGGTTGACTTTAAAAACGGCTTGAAGACCTTTCTTTTTAAACGAGCCTACTCTGCCTCCACATGATTTTTACCTTTGATCTTAGTTGATATTAATTAATTTTATTAATTTTTTAATTAATTAATTTTAATGGAAGATTAATTAAACATTATTAAACATTAATTTTACTTGATTTTATCACTGTTTTTAATCGATCTTTGATTTTTTTGTTGCACTTTGTAGCACTTTGAGATTTTAGTTAATGAAAAGTGTGTTATAAATTAAATTTATTATTATTATTATTGTTATTATTATTATTATTAATAATAAACTGTTGCTTAAAATCCTGTTTGTGTTGTTGATTTGTCACCTCCTGCCAGTGGGAGTCGGAACAAGTGGACCCATGACGTTCAGCTTCCTGCAGTCGAACTTTAAAAAAAAAAAAAATGTTTCTTCTTTCTACAGTTTCCATAAAAACAGTTTCTCCCCCTCTGCTGTCAGACTTTTGAACAATCATAACCATGTTACCTCATAACTTGCCTTGGTCGCTGTATTTTGTATTTTGATTGGGAATCACTGTATCACTGTATTTTGATTGCACCACTCTAATTGCGCTGTTTTTAGATGGTTTTGTTCACTGAATATTGTATTGATGTTTTATGGTTTATGTTTTTTATGTTTTACGTTTCTATATTTTATGCACCGTTATGCCGAAGCAAATTCCTAGTCTGTGAATCCTGTTCATTGTCAATGGCAATAATAAACTGAATCTGAATCTGAATTCAAGATTCAGCAAACAGTCCCATGTTTCTTCTTCTTCTTTTTTAAAAACAAACATGCCATTACAGGCTGAAATCCCCTCACATTCTTTTAGTTTAGCTGACCTAAACAAAAAACTATTTTCAACGCAGATAAAAGTCGTGACATTTTGCTGATGGTGGTGTTCGTTTCATATTTATGTCCCTGAACAGCAAGGAGGAGAATTCTGCAGGACGTTGCCATGATGAGCCACACGATGAAGATCTGGGAGAGAGTTGTGGAAGCAACTTTGAGATTTTCATTAATGAAAAGTGCATTATAAATTGAATTCATTATTATTATTATTATTATTATTATTAAATGGATGCAGTTAGAGAGGACATGAAAGTAGATGGAGGACAGAGCATGCAGAGGACAGAGTGAGGTGGAGGAGGATGACTCGCTGTGGCGACCCCTGAAGAGGGAAAAGCTGAAAGAAGAAGATCTTGTTAAATTTTGAAGAAATGAACAGCAGCTCGTCCCTCTGTGCGCTCCTACTTCCACGTATCGGCTTTTAAAAATACAGCTGATTTGACCGTCAAAGTGCATTTATGAGACACATTTACTATAATTTCAAGCAAACAAATAATTGTTTTTAAGCATCAATCTTGTTAAATTCTTGTTAAAGTCCTCCCGTGCACGCTCCCACAGCTGCCATTTGGCAACCAATCGATTTTTGGCATAACACCATCCCACATTTCCAGGTTTTCGGCGGTGACGCCTAACAAACGCAACGCCAAATGCATCGTATTTATGGATTTTTCCACTTTATTAGATATATTTGGACAGACGTGACTTTTAGGGCGGAGCGACGTTTATGGTGGAAAATATGGTAATACATAAGGCACACTGGATTATATGGCTCACTGTCAATTTTTGAGAAAATTCAAGGATTTAAGTGCACCTTATAGTCCAAAGAATGCTGTAAGATAATCTTATGGGATACATGATTAAACTGGAGCGTAGATTTATTTTGGTTGAATGTTGAAAATGACATGTACTGTCGAACACTCAAGAGTATCTGTTGGGGATGACCATCAGCTACAACCACAGCTAATGTGAGCTCAATGTCTAAACCTGACTCAGATATACTGTAGTCATTTTTATGTTGGTTGGGATCAATTAGCTGTAGAGGCCTTCTTGAATTGGGTTGCTAGAACTAAGTAAACATGCAATGATTACTTTTTGAGTGGTTCATGAAATATTTTGCTAACAGACAGATGATGAAGACGTCCAGGCTTGTAAACTTTTCTGGACAAGACATCCCCCTCTCCACCTGTTACAAATCTTGGAATAAAAATGGACTCTCATCTTACATTTGAAAATCACATTAAGCATCTGTTTAAAACTTGCTTCTGCCATCTTCGAAACATCTCCAGACTTTGCCCATCTCTAACTTTTTCTGATGCTGAGAAACTCGTCCATGCCTTTGTCTCCTCCAGGCTCGACTACTGCAACTCCCTGTTTATTGGAATCTCTGGCAAAAACCTTCAGAAACTTCAATATATTATGTATAGGGCTCAGAATAACGCATTACCTTTAAATATCCAAATGCATTTTGTTAAAAGACAAAGTTGTTATAATCTTAAGGGGACAGAGATGTTTGTAAAACCACAATTCAGAACTAGTTTGAAGGGACGTTCTACCTCAATCCAGGGAATTAGATTATGGAATGGCTTGGAGAATGTAGTTAAAAATGCCAAGTCAATGTTTACATTTAAGAAAATGATCAAAACGAATTTGTTAAAAAATATATATGAAATAGCGTAATGTGTATTGTATTAGTTAGAAAATTAGAAAGAGTTATTCATTTTGTACTGTTGCTGGAAGATTATTATTGTTTAAACTGATTGTTTGAAAAAAGGGGCAGATATAATAAGATTTATTCTTTCTGCTACCTTTCATTTTTTAATATTTTGTACGTTATCATTTATGGGATTGTCTTGTATTGTGTTTTTTTGTAAAAAAAAAAAAAAGAACAAATTTAATAAACATAAACATATTCAAAACAGTGCAGCAAGGATTTTATTGAGAGTTCGTAAATTTGAACATATTACACCCATTCTCCATAACCTTCATTGGCTTCCTGTCACCTACAGAATTCAGTACAAAACTGCTCTCATTACACATCAATGCTTACACGGAACTTCACCAGATTATCTAAAGGACATTCTTGTTCCATATTCATCCACCCGGTCTCTACGATCACAGAACAGTAATCTCCTTCACATTCCACGAACCAAATTAAGGACCATGGGAGACCGGGCATTCTGTGTGGCTGCCCCCCGCCTATGGAACTCCCTCCCTGACTACCTGAGAGCTCCACAGTCACTGGTTGACTTTAAAAACGGCTTGAAGACCTTTCTTTTTAAGCGAGCCTACTCTGCCTCCACATGATTTTTACCTTTGATCTTAGTTGATACTATCATTAATTTTACTTGATTTTATCACTGTTTTTAATCGATCTTTGATTTTTTTGTTGCACTTTGTAGCACTTTGAGATTTTATTTAATGAAAAGTGTGTTATAAATTAAATTTATTATTATTATTATTATTATTATTATTATTATTATTATTATTATTATTATTATTATTATTATTATTATTATTATTATTAATAATAAACTGTTGCTTAAAATCCTGTTTGTGTTGTTGATTTGTCACCTCCTGCCAGTGGGAGTCAGAACAAGTGGACCCATGACGTTTAGCTTCCTGCAGTCGAACTTTAAAAAAAACATAAAACAGTTTCTTCTTTCTACAGTTTCCATAAAAACAGTTTCTTCCCCTCTGCTGTCAGACTTTTGAACACTCATAACCATGTTACCTCATAACTTGCCTTGGTCGCTGTATTTTGTATTTTGATTGGGAATCACTGTACATGTATCACTGTATTTTGATTGCACCACTCTAATTGCGCTGTTTTTAGACGGTTTTGTTCACTGAATATTGTATTGATGTTTTATGGTTTATGTTTTATATGTTTTATGTTTCTATATTTTATGCACCGTTATGCCGAAGCAAATTCCTAGTCTGTGAATCCTGTTCATCGACAATGGCAATAATAAACTGAATCTGAATCTGAATTTAAGATTCAGCAAACAGTCCCATGTTTCTTCTTCTTCTTCTTTTTAAAACAAACATGCCATTACAGGCTGAAATCCCCTCACAAAGGACTAAACTTTTAATTTAGCTGACCTAAACAAAAAACTATTTTCAACGCAGATAAAAGTCGTGACATTTTGCTGATGGTGGTGTTCGTTTCATATTTATGTCCCTGAACAGCAAGGAGGAGAATTCTGCAGGACGTTGCCATGGAGATGGCTCGAGGCATCACCACCTCAGTTTATAAAAACGGAGGAAAGTACAAAAAATAAAATCCAGATAAACAAACCTCCGACAGTTGCAGTTTTGGGCTGTTATACAAGTCGAGCTAAACGCTGAGAAGCATATCTGGAGTGTGTGTGTGTGTGTGTGTGTGTGTGTGTGTGTGTGTGTGTGTGTGTGTGTGTCCTTGTTTATGCTACGTTGTAAGGCCCAGTTTTCTGAGTTTTACCAAATTGTGAGGCCCAACTGGTTCTTATGGGGCCCAAAGCCCGGGCCCCATAAGAAGAAGTCCCGTTGGTGGGTTAGGGGTTAGGTTTAGGACTAAGGTGTGAATTGAGGATGTGTTAAGGTTAGGGTTAGGTATGCATTGGTAATGGTTAGGTTTAGGGTAAAGGTCAGGGTTAGGCTATAGAAATGAATGAAAAATGAATGGAAGTCAATGCAATGGCCCCACAAAGATAGTAAAACAAACCTGTGTGTGTGTGTGTGTGTGTGTGTGTGTGTGTGTGTGTGTGTGTGTGTGTGTGTGTGTGTGTGTGTGTGTGTGTGTGTGTGTGTGTGTG